>SKCR01001801.1:0-157970 GCA_019454045.1 Zanthoxylum bungeanum | reverse complement strand
GCAGTAAATCCGGTCGTCAGACTTTTCGAACACGTACGTACCTAGTACTACGATTTTATCGATTTACAAGACATGGTTGGCTTCTAGCAAAGCACCATGCCTACCCAATTCTCCAGAAATATTCTTACTGGAATATGTGATCTATATCAGGTGTAATATACATAGTATTGCATATTTCGATCCAGCATCCGATGTCACGTGCAAGGCCTGGGGCTGGAAATGTGTATGCCCCGTACGAAGCACATATCGGATCTCTAGTAACTAGTCTTTATAATCGGATAAACATGAACTAGTCATAATATCCCGATAGTTGCAGCATATAAGAGAACCAGTTCCGTATCCTACGTGATCATCATCTCCACTATGACAGGAGTGATACTTTCATCTCGACATCACACCCAATACACTACGATTCTCAATATACCCAAAAGAGGCGTACACAGAACATGTTAAAGCCCTGGACGACCAAAACCAAAGTATATTGATTGTCGCAAGTATTAGCGGTGCAAGTCTCAGGTTAAGACCAAATACACCTACCCTGATTCGGACTTCCATAGACACATAATCATACTACCAATGGAATTCCGAGGGGTCTATCCAGAGCGAAGCTGTTTCCGTACCATCGGTAAACACAACCTCCTATTACACTTGCATGAGTATCCTATACCCAAATATATGAGAACTATGATGTTATGCTCCCACAATGCGCACAAGTGTAATACTAGTCTATTCCGCATTATCGATGTCCAATCTCGATAATACTACGACTATGGATATTTAGTGATTAAACCTTCGTGGATTGATATTGTCTCATATCATCTCAATCCGGAACTAATCATATGGACCTTCTATCATTTATACATCTTGGTAATCTAATTACAAATGATAAAAGGGCAATTTCCTTTGTCACATAGTTAATTTGTACAACAACACCATGATCTGCTATGGGCCATAACTGTCCAACATATTTAAGATTTTTCAAAGTGAAAAAGATGTATTCAGTGTTGGACAATTGTAACCAATAGCATCACTATTTGTAAAAGACATTGTGGTTTTTGTACAAATTAACTATGTGACAAAGGAAATTGCCATTTTATCATTTTGTAATTAGATTACTTAAATACATAAAAGATAAAAGTCTTTATGATTAGTTCTGGATTAATAATATATGAGACAGTATCAATCCACTAGAGGTTTAATCATTAAATATCCCTAGTCGTAGTATTATTGAGAATGGACATCGATAATGCGGAATAGACTAGTATTACACTTGTGCGCGTTATGAAAGCGTAACGGCATAGTTTTCATATATTTGGGTATTGGATACTCATGCAAGTGTAATAGGAGGTTCTGTTTACCGATGGTACGGAAACATCTTTGCTCTATATAGACCCATCGGAATCCCATTGGAAGTATTACTATGTGTCTATGGGAATCCGAATCAGTGTAGGTGTATTTGGCCTTAACCTGAGACTTGCATCGCTAATACTTGCGACAATCAGTACGCTTTGGTTTTGGTCGTCCAGGGCTTTAACAGGTTCTGTGTACGCCTCTTCTGGGTTTCTTGAGAATCGTAGTGTATTGGGTGTGATGTCAATATGGAGATGATGATCACGCATGGATACAGAACTGGTACTCTAATATGTTGCAACTATCGGGATAATATTACAAGGTCATGATTATCCGATTAAAGAGACTAGTTGCTAGTGATCCGATATATGTTTCGTACGGGGTAGACACTATTCCAGCCCCAGGCCTAGCATGTGACTTCTGATACTGGATCGTAATACGCAATACTTTGTATACTACGTTTGATATTGATTATGTATTCCTTAAAAGAATATTTCTGGAGAATTGGGTAGGCACGGTGCTTTGCTATAAGCCAACCATGTCTTGTAAATCGATAAGAACGTGGTACGGGGTACGCGCGTATTCGGATAGTCCAGCGACCGAATTTACTGCCAACATATCCAGGGATCTCGTGGGTCGCTTCCCGAAGATTCATCGATGACGTTTGACTCGAACAGAAATAATCTGGGATTAATTATAAGAGAGAGAAAATTAATCTGGGATTAATTACGGCAATAATTTATCTGGGATAAAATTCGAATAGTTGAGAGAGAACGATTAATTTGGAATTAATCGATTAAATAATATATTCGATATATTAAATGAAATTAGATTTCATAGCGGAATTAAAATTAGATTTTAATTCGGGCGAATGAATTAATTTAGTATTAATTCGCGAGCGAATTTCGTAATAATTTTGCGATGCATTATTATTTAATTAAATTTGATTTAATTAGTCGCAACGGAAAATTTGTTAATTCGGAATTAACGAACCCGAGCCCGAAATGTGTTTAGCGGGCCCACTCGAATTTTGAATTTAAAGTGGGGCCCACCTAGTCACATCACTAGTCAACTTTACTTACTTTTAGGTGATGGAAGTTAGTGAAGATTTTGATGTTAACTTTTTTTACACATTATGTCATTTTGAATGACTTTTACCAACTCTTGAGATTTGGTTTATGAAAATGATTTTTGGAAAATCAAAACAAGTTACACATCTCACTCTCTCCCTCTCAAGCATTGCCGAATCACTCTTCCTCTCTCACTCTCAAATTGGCGTGAACCTAGGGTTCATGAATTCTTGATTTTGTTTCAAAATCTTAATTGCTAGCACAACAAATGAGTCAACAAAGGTGTTAGGGAAACTTATCCCTAGAGTTTGGAATTCAAAAGAGGGCTTGTAGCACTTCTCAATGGCAAAATTATTGTTATCTCTACATCCACTAAACCGTTCATTGTAAGTACTTTATGCACACTTATCTTGAATTATTCGCACAATTTCATGTCTTATTAGATCCTTGCCATGTTCTAGGAACCCAACATTCAGATCACAGTCGCGTTCGAACGTTTACTCGAACGCACCAAAAACACTTGCCTACTGGAAAGACTTGTTCAAATGCTACTCGAACGCACCGAGAATAATTTTTTCTAGAATGTTTAGTTCGAACGCTTCCTCGAACGTACCTCGAACGTTTGCTCTTTGGAATATTTTGTAGAATGGGAGATGGATTTGAGTAAGGGTAATCACGGGTCGAGTCGAGTCGGGTTTTCTGAAATTTTGTGAGACCCGATCGGGTCGGGTCACGAGAAGTTCGGGTCGCGGGTCGGGTCACGCGAATGTGTAACTCGATCGGGTTTGGGTCAGGTCGTCGGGTCGACAAGAAAAAAATAATTTTTTTAATAAATTAATTATTTTGAAATACAAATATTGTTATTTTATGTCTAAAAAATTATCATAAATATAAAGTTTTAATACAATAAAAATAATAAACAAATGAAATAAAAGTAAAAACTTTAAAAATAATAATAAAGTTTTTAGAAAAATAATAAAAAATTTAGAAAAATAATATAAATATTATAGGGTCGGGTCGGGTTTTAGTATCAAACTCGTTGTCCAACCCGGAAATTTCGGGTCTGGTCGGGTCAGGTCGAGTTGAAAATTTACAAATTTTTTTTGGACCCGCACGAGTCGGGTCGGGTCGCGGGTTGACCCGACCCTATAAACACCCCTAGATTTGAGGATTGTCCTCGAATCTGAGAGGTTATGGTATGTCTTAGAGGCATTGATACCTATTGCTATACAATATGAATCCGCCCCTGAGGAGCACCAGACCTTCCAGAAATGGAAGAATGATGACCTAAAAATTACATCGTACATCTTTGGTTCGTTGACTCAGAAGCTGAAAAGGCAATATATTGATATGCCTAATGCATATAGCATGATCACTCGGCTGAGGGAGCGTTTCATAAATCAAGAACAAGTCTTGGTTCATAAAGTGGCGGTGGATAATTGACATGTATGTGTAGTGATCCTTTGAGCTTAATAAGTGTTATTATAACTTAATATCGTTAAAGAATAACAAGTTGTGATTGTAGAGTTCTTGTACCACTCTATATAAACCTAGAATTGTTCGAGTGTTTTAATTTTGGTAAGACTCTTGAGATTTTGGAAAGTTTGGATTAAAACTTGATTGTAAGTTAATTTTAGTATTATAATTTGATTAATTAAATAATTTAGGGTTTATGCCAAATTCTTAAATCGAGACTTTTCATTTCATGGATGTAATTAAGTATATTAGATGTATAGTAATCATTTTTGTAGTGTTTTAGAAACACTTAAATGTGTGATTGTCAATTTTGGATTAAAACGAGAAAAATGCAAAAATTTATATTTCTAACCTAATTTCTGTTGGGGTTGGTGCTCAGAGCGCCAATTCCCGGTTGTATTTCTGTTAAATACTTCTGTAAAACATTATTATTATGAATAATATATGCAGTTTCTATAATATAATCTATTCTTTTATATGGTAAAGACGTAATGACCCTAGAATGATTAGTCATGATACAGTTGCAAAAGCGTCGCAACGGACATTGAGATGTATCATGACGTTGTCATTCTCAGACAGTTCCTGGTCAAGGTTTACACTACTTGGTCAGTATAGTAAACCAGTTGAGACCGGTACATGTCATATACTGGAATATATGATTCCAATGGTTTCTCAATGAACCATTAGTCTTGGAGACTAGTATAGACGTGTAGGTGTTTATAGCGGATAAACACTGAACGACTCACCGAAGATTCTTAATGGATGGTACACCAGCATCAATAAGAATCTTCTTGGGTTGAGTAGCACTTGTGATTCTTAGACTTGAGATGCCATTGTGGACGCATGAGACATCTTCTACACTTAGAAGGCAGTCACGTCACCGATCTATTAAGATCAGACCTCCGCCTGTTCGTTGGGTGTAGATAGATCCTCAGGGTGTCCTATGTGTATCAAGATAGGATCCGTCAGTTCTGTGTACCAAAGCATAGGTAGTTGATGAGTGATATTTATATCACTATTTTCCATTCATTTAACTTAATATTTTGTATAGTTTCTTGAGTTTTATGAACGTTTTGATGTGTTTTATTGTTATCTTGCAGAAAAATAAAGTTTGGACAGCACTGGAGGCAATTTGGGGAAAAAAACCGGACAAAAATACGTCAACAGGGATATTTTAGTCTTCTGCGCGTCGCGACGCTGGAACACTGCGCGCCGCGACGCCCAGCGTGGGCCGGATTTGCTAACATGCGCCTGGTCAACGGTCAACAATTTGAGAAGTTTTGACTTTGCTAAAATGCGCCGTGCCACGTGTCACCATCACAGCCGATCTGCTAACATGCGTCGTGCCACGTGTCATCATCATATGCTGCCGACACTCAGACTTGACACGTGTCGCCTCGTCATCAGCCACATCATCGGTCAACAAGTCAACCTTGCCACGTGTCATGCCACATCATCGTCCACGTCAGTAGGTCAACCGAGTCAACATGCCACGTCAGCCTCAGCCAATCACAACTTGACACGTGTCGCCACGTGTCGCAATCCTATTGTGCCGGCAATTGCAACACACGCCTACGCCACGTCGTCGCCGCGTCAGCATGACGTCATCAATGACGTCATCACAATAATTGAGAATTAGCCGCCTTGACACGTGTCGCGTGTACAGTCAGCCGCCATGCCACGTGTCGTCTCCTCAGCGTGCCACGTCGATGAATCCCGCGTCGCGACGCTGAGTTCCTTGGAGTCGCGACGCCAGAACAGTGACAAAAATTTCTATAAATACTGCGCGAATTTCAGAATTTTGAACACACCTTTCTCTCTCTTGATTTCTCTCTCTAGAGAGAGTTTCTCTCTCTAGAATTTTTATTTTTTTTTTAGTTTTTTTTATTTTTAGTTTTGTAAATAATTTAATTACTTTTTGTAATAATAGTAATTTAATTTTTACTTTTTACTTTTTACAGTTTTTACTATTCACCATGTTGAAGTAACTTTTTCAGCTAGGGTGAAAGGTAATTCTTTTACTGTTACTATTTAGATTAATCTCCCGTAAAAATAATATATTAACTATTTAAAATATTGACTTAATAAGGGATACCGCTATATTGGTCGGTTGGTAATTTAATTTTAATCTGGTTTAAACCTGACTAATCACAGATACCGCCAGACTGGTCGGTTGGTAAATTTACTTTTGGTTCCGCCTTAATGGCTGGTTGGACTTAATTTGACTTAATCAGGATACCGCCAGAATGGTCGGTTGGTAATATTATCACAAGTTTATATATTATTTTATGGGAGATATCTAAATTAGTAGTAGTAAAAGTAATTCCTTTTACCTTAGCATTTTATTTTATTTTATTTTTCAGCTTTTTACTTTATGTCTTTTACTTTTATGTTTTTACTAGTCCTAGTTATGTGTTAGTTTTCTGAGGTTGTGATGACTTTTAATATCACCGGTTTATAAGGGGTGAAATTATAATTTGGGTAATATAAAGATTTATTTATTGAGTCTTAATCTTAATGCTTTTTTAATAACTGGCCATTAATAAAATTGATATGGTAAATCTAAAATGAACTAGACATAGGGATTTTAGGTTTCAGCCTTAGACTTAATAACCCACGATCTTCCTTGAGGATAGATAACCCTTTAATAGATTTCCTTACAGGATAGGAATATACCTGTCGGGCGGGGGTAGCCATAATTAGAACTTAAACTTAATGAATCCAGATAATTTGGTTGACATAGACATATGGTTCAATTGGGTTAAACTGGGTATTTGTGTCTGACCATCGACAGAGGCTTACACATAATTTAGTGTTCCAGGTTAATAAATCAATATATTACCAACTTTAAGATAACCACTTCATCTTTAAAATGATATTAAAAGAAATCACAACCCTAGATCTTTGTGTCTTTTGTTATTTTCCTTAGTATTTTCTTTTGTCTTTTTATTTATTTATTTATTTTGTAAAACCACTTTCAACCAATCAAACAATCATTCTCTTCTCCCTTTAATTAGATATTTGTAAATAAATAGATTCAATAATTAATAACAACAGTAGGAATTAAGTCCTCGTGGGATCGATATTTTTATACTACTTGAACGATACGTGCGCTTGCGTTATACGTGTGTGTTTACGCCGGTCAAGTTTTTGGCGCCGTTGCCGGGGACTTATTTTTATTGAGTTGTTAATTTTGAAGCTATCTAATTTACTTGTATCTAATTTTCTTTATTTTTATCTGTAATTTTATTTTCTTTCTTTTGATTTCAGGTGACTTAAAAATGGAACATTACTGGGAGATTGAAAGATTTCATGCTTTACAAGAAGATACACCCCACATCTGGGAGCAACTGTCCGGTTTTCTGAGGCCTGTTGTACAGCCCAATGATTATCACTGGATGCCAGAACCAAGCAATACTACATTTGCTCAACAGAACTCAAAGTGGAGATGTGACATATGTAATGGTGACCACCCAAGCGATTATTGCGAATACAACTACCATCCAGGGTGGCAGAACTATCAAGATCCTTCATGGTACGAAGAACCAACACATTTCACAGAACCACATTTTCCATCTTATCCACCATCTTCCTTCGATCCTTATCAAGAACCAGAACCATCAGAGGAAGATCACTTGATTCACATGTTCAAGGAACAAGCAGCTCGATTTGATGCACAAGTTCAGAGTAACACAGAATCCATACAGAGAATGACAGATCAGATCAGACAATTAACAGAAAACCAGAACTATATACCTCAAGAACCATTTTCAGATGAAACTGAAGTAGCCTTCGAGTACCAATCATTTCAGAATGACATTTCAACAGAGGAGGATGCTGAGCAGTATCAAGAATCAGATGTATTAGTTCAGGAACTTGAACCGGCAAAGTCTCGATTTGATTTTTATTATTCTGACTCTGACGAGGAGGAAGCTGAAACATTTGTACCAACTGCATCAAAAGTTGAGGATGGAATTCTTTATCCTCAAAATGAAGATCTTGGAGAATGTTTTGCACAAATGTTTGAAGAAGATCAACTTGAGCCAATCAATTCACCCGAATCAGAGGATGAAGACCTAATGTCTGACTCATCTTTTCATCCTCAGGTGGAGCAAGAAACAGAGCAAATGGAGGAGCAAATGTCTGACCTTAATAAATCCAGAGCATTCAGGAAAAACATCGCTGTTTTGGGGAGTGCGAATTAAAGATATCACCCAGAAGCTTGACAGAATGAAATTTCCATTCCAAGTCAAGCACCATACGAGACCTCCTAATTTTCTTTCTTTCTTTGCAGGAACCACTGGAACAACAATGAGCAAAAAGGTGGTACGAGCACTGAATGAGACAAAATATTTTTTGCCACTTTACCGTTGGAAGAGACCATTCAAAAGCAACGCTCACGGGATTGTCTTTAATCGGACATCCAAAACGACATTGAAACCTCCTTAACATATGGATTTCATTCACGTCTGGCTGAAGACGAAAAATTTAGCGCTAGCAGGGAGGCAACCCATGCAATTTGTTGTAATTTATTTTTCATATTTTGTGTGAACTTTTTAATTTTTTGTGTTAGTTTTGCAGGAAAAATTAAAAACGGAATTTTTCAGGACAAAAGAGGCCAGTACAAGCGGGATTTTCAAAATAAAAATTTGACAAAATCACGAAGATACAAAGTCAATCCAGAAGAGACGGCCGAGTAAGGAGTCACCTTTTGAGACGCGTCCCTATGGATTTATCCGTCGCAAGACATGATTTTGCCAAAAAAAAAAAAAAAAAAAAAAAAAAAAAAAATCAGCGTCGCGACGCTGACACTCGAAAACAGAGACATAAGCAGAGGCATTGTAACCATCTCCTTTCACTCTTCATCTTCTTCATCCTCAACCACCGAGCTTTTGACCAAACCCGCCACTGCCAGCCACTCATTCGGCCAAGTCACAATCCGAGCAACCAAAACCAAGAAGCCGTAAACCACTGTCACCAACCACCAAATCTTCACTACCGAGAGCCACCACCCACCACGCACGATCCAGCCAGCCAAGACCCACCAAATCGAGAGCCATTGCCGAGATCTACCAGAAACCATAGACCCATCAGCCACCATCAAACCGAGATCCAAACTGACCACAACCGCAACAAGAACAAACCACCGAGAGCCACCACCCACCACGCACGATCCAGCCACCGCAAGCCGAGATCCACACCGTGAGCTACCACCGCGAGCCACCCTTGCCGTGACTCCACCGCGAGCCAACGAACCAAATCGGCTTTCCATCGACCAAACAGTAGCCGAAACCAGAAGCCATCACCTGCGACCAAACTGAGACAAACCAGTCCATTGCCGAGCCAAATTGCCACTGTCTTGCCGAGTATTAGCACCACCGTCGCAAACCGTGACTGAACCCACTGCCAAGATCCATCAAGAACGAAGCCGAATCAACCCACCAACAGCCGCAACCACCACCGTGATCCACTGCCAAAACAGACCAAAGCTGAGATACCCACCACCGTAAATAACCAAGACAGCATCAGATCCACGACCAAAATCCTCCATCATCAGATGCGGTTCGTCAAGCATCATTTCCAGTCATAATGGATAATTTGTGTGGTTAATTTTGATAAAAATTGGATGTTACTGGATTTGAAATTTTGGCAGTGAATGGGGATAATCGAGAATTGAAAGAGTTTGTGGTTGATTAATTTTGTTGAAATTGAAGGGTTGTGAATTTGAAAGTTTGGCAGTGAGTAATTGGCAGATTTCTGATTTGAGGATTGATTTGTGTAATTGAGGGCGAAGTGCGGTGATCGATTGATTTGGAGTGTTTGCGGTGATTTTTGTTGTTTTGTGTTGTTGAGGATTTGAGGAAAACAGAGGAGATTCTGCCGAAATTTCTAAAAAAATGCCACCGAAGAGATCCAGAGCGTCAACATCTGCTGAACCCAGTTTTGACACTACAAAATTTGTCTCAGCAGCTGCAGAACAGCGCTATGAGAGGGGACTGACTAAGAAAGTCGGAATCATTGAGAGAGGCTTTGAGATTCCCTCTGGATTATTTCCAGATATAGACAGGGTGATTGCCGACAGACACTGGCAGAAACTTTGCCAACAACCCAAACTGGCGAGCATCACAGTTGTCCGAGAGTTTTATGCGAATGCTGCTCAGCATGTCGCTTTTCATACTATGGTGAGAGGGAGACAGGTTTCTTTTGATTCGGTGACAATCAACAAGTTCTATGGGATCCCTGAGATGGAGGTAGATGAGTATACAGAGTCGAGGAATGGGATTGAGATCTCGCAACTGACTGATGAGTTGTGTATCCCCAATGCTACATGGGAGATGAGCAGCAGTGGGGAGTACATGAAGATGAGTTCTAGATTTCTTAAACCAGATGCGAGAGTTTGGTTTCACTTCCTCACGAGATCACTCATTCCGGGTACCCACATCACTTTTGTCACCAGAGAAAGGATGGTTCTATTGTACTGCTTGATGACAGGACTAGCCATTGACGTGGGAGTGCTTATTTCTACAAATATTGCTTGGGCTGCTACCCAATCGCAAGCTGGACTGTATTACCCTTACCCGATCACTTCCTTATGCACTTTGGGTATGGTTCCAGTTGACCCGCAAGAAGAACCAATGCAACCCATGACAGCCTTAACAGCCCGCATAATCCAGCAACTCCGAACAGAGAGACAAATACCTGCTGGACCATCTTCCTCAGCACCTGCAGCTGCTCCACAGCAGCCACCCTCACAGTCACGCAGAGCAGCACAGTCTCGTACCTTGCCTGAGAGAGTCGCCAGAGTGGAAACGAAGCTGAGATATTTGGTTCAACTGCAGCAAGGAATGGCACGACATATGGGAATGCAGGAGAATCAGATGCCACCATATCCACTTTCAGATAGCGACGAGGACGAGACTGACGCATAAACTCGGTACCATTGTTCCTACATTTTGTTTATGTTTTGAACGCATTAGGGACAATGCTTAATTTAGGTTTGGGGGTGCAAAACTTTTATGTTAATACTTTCCGTTAAAATTTTTCATTTATGCAACAAAATTCCGTTAAAATCAATAGGAGGGAATTAGTTGATTAATATCTTGTTTTTAGTAGTATGTTATTTTTATTTTTAGTTCAAAATTTTTCGAAAAATACAAAAAAAATTGAAAAATTTTCAAAATTACAAAAATATTTTGCGTTTTTTGTGTTTTTATTTTGACTAAAAAGGTGAAATTGGTAAAAGATAGCCGAGTAAGGAATTTCCGCTCCTGAGACGTATCTCAAACCTATTTGAAATAAGTTAATTTTTGTTTATTTCCTTTTGAATTATTTAATTTGTGAATTCTCCTTAACACTGACTAAAATGGATCTTCATATGTTCAGTTGACAGGTATTATGAACTTACATGGAAACATACGGACATGAGCTAAAATTGAAAAGTTTGTAATATTCCGTGCTATAGTTTAATTGGAGGAAGCATCTCTGAATAGTGATGGAGTAAAAAAAAAAAAAAAAAAAAAAAAAGTCCGAGATCCGAGTTATTAAGTCTGTAAGGGTATTTTAATACCTAGTGCCCTAAAACCAACTGGTTTGGGAGTCACTGGCCCAAAGCTCGTTACATGGATCGAAGATGCTGCAAAAATATATATATATCTGAAGTCTGAGTAATTAAGTTCGTAGGGGTGTCTTAACACCTGGTGCCCTAAAGCCAACTGGTTTGGGAGCCACCGACCCAAAGCTCGCTACATAGACGGAATGTATTGTATATAAATAAAAAATAGAAAAATCAAAAGAAAAAAATCAGAAAAATCAGAAAATTATTCCATTGCTACAAAAAGGTGTGAAATCTGATAGAACTTTAGGACAAAAATATTACACTCTTATCAACTGCACTTATGACTGTTGTGGGAAAAAATGAGTTGATTAATATTTTGTTAGCTGTGTATATGAAGAATGGTAAAAATAATCGGAGAATTTACTTATTCGGTAATTTAGAAAGAAATAAAACAACTAGTAACTTTGAGTAGAATTTTCACCTGATTAGTCACTAACTTCTTTATTCTCTTTTCGCTTGTCTTTTTGCTTTTGTGTGCATTAGTTTTAACTAACTTTTTACTTTTGTAAAATGTTTGTGGGTATCATTGCTGTAAACCCTCACGAGACTACACTCGTCCACTAGGGACACCTAGGGGTTTAAAGGCTTGTTGCATATGCTAAATGCAACCGTGATCCCTACGAAAGTGGCTTAGTTAAATTTTGTTATGTTATTTTTATTTTGTATTTTGCTCGAGGACTAGCAAAATGTTAGGTTTGGGGGTGTGATGAGTGATATTTATATCACTATTTTCCACTCATTTAACTTAATATTTTGTATAGTTTCTTGAGTTTTATGAACGTTTTGATGTGTTTTATTGTTATCTTACAGATAAATAAAGTTTGGACAGCACTGGAGGCAATTTGGGGCAAAACCGGACAAAAATGCGTCAACAGGGATATTTTAGTCTTCTGCGCGTCGCGACGCTGGAACACTGCGCGCCGCGACGCCCAGCGTGGGCCGGATTTGCTAACATGCGCCATGGTCAACGGGTCAACAATTTGAGAAGTTTTGACTTTGCTAAAATGCGCCGTGCCACGTGTCACCATCACAGCCGATCTGCTAACATGCGCCGTGCCACGTGTCATCATCATATGCTGCCGACACTCAGACTTGACACGTGTCGCCTCGTCATCAGCCACATCATCGGTCAACAAGTCAACCTTGCCACGTGTCATGCCACATCATCGTCCACGTCAGCAGGTCAACCGAGTCAACATGCCACGTCAGCCTCAGCCAATCACAACTTGACACGTGTCGCCACGTGTCGCAATCCTATTGTGCCGGCAATTGCAACACACGCCTACGCCACGTCGTCGCCGCGTCAGCATGACGTCATCAATGACGTCATCACAATAATTGAGAATTAGCCGCCTTGACACGTGTCGCGTGTACAGTCAGCCGCCATGCCACGTGTCGTCTCCTCAGCGTGCCACGTCGACGAATCCCGCGTCGCGACGCTGAGTTCCTTGGAGTCGCGACGCCAGAACAGTGACAAAAATTTCTATAAATACTGCGCGAATTTCAGAATTTTGAACACACATTTCTCTCTCTTGATTTCTCTCTCTAGAGAGAGTTTCTCTCTCTAGAATTTTTATTTTTATTTTTTTAGTTTTTTTTATTTTTAGTTTTGTAAATAATTAATTACTTTTTGTAATAATAGTAATTTAATTTTTACATTTTATTTTTTACAGTTTTTACTATTCACCATGTTGAAGTAACTTTTTCAGCTAGGGTGAAAGGTAATTCTTTTACTGTTACTATTTAGATTAATCTCCCGTAAAAATAATATATTAACTATTTAAAATATTGACTTAATAAGGGATACCGCTATATTGGTCGGTTGGTAATTTAATTTTAATCTGGTTTAAACCTGACTAATCACAGATACCGCCAGACTGGTCGGTTGGTAAATTTACTTTTGGTTCCGCCTTAATGGCTTGTTGGACTTAATTTGACTTAATCAGGATACCGCCAGAATGGTCGGTTGGTAATATTATCACAAGTTTATATATTATTTTATGGGAGATATCTAAATTAGTAGTAGTAAAAGTAATTCCTTTTACCTTAGCATTTTATTTTATTTTATTTTTCAGCTTTTTACTTTATGTCTTTTACTTTTATGTTTTTACTAGTCCTAGTTATGTGTTAGTTTTCTGAGGTTGTGATGACTTTTAATATCACCGGTTTATAAGGGGTTAAATTATAATTTGGGTAATATAAAGATTTATTTATTGAGTCTTAATCTTAATGCTTTTTTAATAACTGGCCATTAATAAAATTGATATGGTAAATCTAAAATGAACTAGACATAGGGATTTTAGGTTTCAGCCTTAGACTTAATAACCCACGATCTTCCTTGAGGATAGATAACCCTTTAATAGATTTCCTTACAGGATAGGAATATACCTGTCGGGCGGGGGTAGCCATAATTGGAACTTAAACTTAATGAATCCAGATAATTTGGTTGACATAAACATATGGTTCAATTGGGTTAAACTGGGTATTTGTGTCTGACCATCGACAGAGGCTTACACATAATTTAGTGTTCCAGGTTAATAAATCAATATATTACCAACTTTAAGATAACCACTTCATCTTTAAAATGATATTAAAAGAAATCACAACCCTAGATCTTTGTGTCTTTTGTTATTTTCCTTAGTATTTTCTTTTGTCTTTTTATTTATTTATTTATTTTGTAAAACCACTTTCAACCAATCAAACAATCATTCTCTTCTCCCTTTAATTAGATATTTGTAAATAAATAGATTCAATAATTAATAACAACAGTAGGAATTAAGTCCTCGTGGGATCGATATTTTTATACTACTTGAACGATACGTGCGCTTGCGTTATACGTGTGTGTTTACGCCGGTCAGTAGTCCATATGATTAGCAATCAGATAAAACCATGGGCCCGTGGTAAAGTTTAGAAGCTAGTTCTAAACATTCTTTTGAGATTGCTAATAGAATAGTCGACTGGATAATCCCGATAGAGATTTGACGTTTACATCTATATCTCTGGGATTTATCCGGATACCTGTGACGGAGGAATTATACATTTGCGATGACCTCGACCTATATGGTTCAGCGAGATTATCTGTGATCGTCATAATCTACGGGTGGATAGATTATGGACACGAAATTAGATTTTGTGACGGATATACCTGAACCTAGAGTGTCTCAATAATGAAACATACTCGTTGAGCACTAAAGCAACATAAATAAATAATATTGATTATTTATAAAGTCGTTTAATGGTTAAACGCAAGATACATGCTAAAGAGACTAGATAGTCATTTCCTTAATTATTGTTTATTTACATTTAATACTTGATTAATTTAAATACACATTAATTAATAGTCAAAATGAGTTATTGACTTATTTCCTAAATGAATATATGTTTTTAATATTTAATGTAAATATTATACATATATTTAATATATTTGTATTTGATTAATTAATTAATTATTTAATTGTTAAATGATTAAATTAATTAAAATATAAATATCTTACATTAGGATATTTAAAGTAAATGACATTAGTTGCAATTGTTGACCAATAAATATCTAATAAAGTAGTTTATAAGATATTTGTGCAAGTTGATATAATGATAATTGAAATGAAATTGAAATTACAATTTCTTGTATTTGGCTTTGAATTTCGGCCAAGGTGGAAATGTTACAAGTATATATTGTTTTCATTTCATTTAATTGTTAACCTAATACACTTTATCAAAACAAACACCATTGAAGAAACCTAAAGGAAGCTTGAGAAAGAAAGAAAGATCAAAGGAAAGCTTGATTTTAGTAAGTTTTTTCCAACTTACTATTAGTAAGGAAATTGTTCCTTAGGATCTAGGCTTCAATATATGATATCCTTAGGTTATTTCCTTCTTTGTTCTTTGTGGTTTTTGTTGATGGAAGTTTTGGTGAAGGTGTAAAGCATGTGTGATGATGGAAGTTTGTAACTAGTGTAGTTGTAAACATTCTTTTAAGGTTTATGAAACCATGTTGCTAATCTAGAGTTTTTGACCCACTCTTAAATGACCTAGATTTTATCTTGAGTTGTTTCATTACGTTGAGACTTAATTGGATGGAAGAATGATGATTGAAGTAATTGATTTAATGTATTTGGTCTAATTTGTCCAATTTGAGGAAATTGAAAAATTAGGGTTTTTAACTAATTCCAAATTTTGGGGTTTTCATATATGTTGTGTATATATGTGTGTATATGATGCATATAAAGTTTCATGTTGATTGGATATCATTTGGATATGTCTTGAAGCATGAAAGTGCAAAATGCACAAATTGGACACTAATGAGTGCTCTCGGCTTTGAGAGAGAATTTGGGGATTTTGGTTGCTTTGGTGTTTTGATGTTTTGAACATCATAAGTTCATCTTGGAAATGATTTAGAATCATTCAAAATTGATTAGATCAATTTCGGACTAAAATGGACAAAAATACAAAGCAATGGTATTTCGGTAAATTCACTAAAAATGTTTTATTGAATTTATTTTCATAATTTGATTATTGGAATGTTAAATAAATATGTTTATTTAATTAATCCGAGAAAAAGTTTTGAAATCTGAAAATCGGATTTTCACCGCTTCCGCTGCGTTACCGGAATCACCCCCTAAATAACCCCTTCAAAATGGTATCAGAGCGAGTCTGATTCTAGGCCACTTAAAATGATTAGCCTTCATTGAATCAATGTTTAATCATGTTTTCTTGACTTTGTGCATGCTTATTAGGATCTAACTGGTTAGATTTAGGGTGTATGACACTTAGCGGAAAATCCCTAATAATAAGGTTTAAATGTAATTATGTAATTGATGCATGTTATATGGTCCGTCTTGTCAATACGGTTTATGAATATCTCTTTGTGACTACATCCGAGACCGTGCCTCTGCTGTGAGGGTGTAGCCGATAAAGATTTATTTATACCGGATGTATATTAGATACTAGGTAAATTCAAGTAAAAGCGGAATTCTGAACGTGCCCTAGCTGTCAGAAATACGTAAGTAACTTGAGTTTATCATTGACGAGTTTAACCTTGGTACGTCTCCTTGTGGGCCTGCCTTCGCAGCGACAACGAGAAACGGCCAGGACCGGTTACTTAGGAGTCATTAGTGAATGATTGACAAATGAGTTGTCTACCTGATGAATATACGTAGGCGAGACCGTGCCTCTGCTGTGAGCCGAAATATATTAATGGGATCCACTTTTCACTATTTATATTTAATTTAATATTAAATATTTGTATTCTGTTTTGGGATTACAGTATTGCATGATTTAGTGGGAGGGGCATATTAGATTAAAAATCCATGATCTAGTTTATGCTTTTGATATTATATGAAACTGCTTTATTTCTGCTAACCGTTTTTCATGATCTATATGATAGATTGGCGATGGCGGCACAATCCACAAATCAGTTTGCGCGTATGCTTGATGCGAACAAACTGAAAGGCGCTGAAAACTTTGCAGACTGGGAATTGGACTTGAGGATTGTCCTCGATTCCGAGAAGCTGGGTTATGTTCTTGAGGGTCTGTTGCCCCTTGCAGTGGGCAGGATGCTTCGGAGGAGGAACGCCAAGTTTTTGAAACTTGGAAGGATGATGATTTAAGGGTTAAATCATACATCCTTAGTTCACTGTCTCCGAAACTCAAGCAACAGTACTATGGTATGTTAGATTCCTATAGTATGATGACGCGATTGAGACAATCGTTTGAGAACCAGGAACAAGTTATTGTTCACAAAGTCGCCATGGAACTGTTCCATGCGCGTCTGGATGAGGGGCAGAGTGTCAGCCCACATGTTCTTCAGATGATCGATTTGATCGATCAATTGAGGCAACATAATCTCATCTTGAATGACATTCTCGGGAGGAGTGTCATTCTTGGTTCACTGCCAGCTTCATTTCGCCAGTTCGTGATGTACTTCAACATGCACGGGACTGTCTGTACCTACCAGGAGCTACATAGGATGTTGCTCACGGCAGAAAAGGACCTTAAGAAGGGAGTACCGACTCGCCCTCCTAGAACTACTTCTCTTTCGGCTTCTTCCCAAGGATGGTCCAAGGGAAAGAACAAGAAAGGCAAGAAGAAGAAGAAGGCTTTTGGTCCTCAACAACAGGCGAAGATTGCAAAGCCCAAAAGGGCTTCTGAAGACAAATGCCACCACTGCGGCAAGGTTGGACACTGGAAAAGGAACTGTCCTGATTACATTGCCCAAGTGAGGAGAGACAGAGCTTCTACATCAGGTACTTTTATTTTTCCAGTTATTGATTTATCTTTGGCTTGTGAAGCCGTTACATCCAGCTGGATTTTAGATTCTGCTTGTCCCATTCACATTTGCAATTCGTTGCAGGTGCTGAAGGAAAGTAGGAAACTGAAGCCTGGAGAGATGCAGTTGCGGTTCGGGAGTGGAGACTCTTTGGATGCAGTTGCAGTGGGAGTATGCGAGATCTCATTGCCGAATGGGACACTTTTGTTATATGACTGTCATTTTGTACCAGGATGTGTCGCTAATATTATATCACTTTTTGTATTAGATACAGAAGGCTATTGTATTAATATTAAGAATAGTCTTTGTATTTATATGATAAAAATAATATTCAGATCCTTAGTTGTCCAAACCAGCATGGTCATTATACATTGCAAACTTCAAAAGATATATTAAATACTGGAGTTAATAAACGTAGTTTACCTGTAATTAATAATACTGAACTTTGGCATATGAGACTTGGTCACATTGGCGTTAAACGCCTTACCCAATTGGTTAGGAATGGTTTGATATCAGATCTTACCATTGAGTCCTATCCAACTTGTGAATCCTGTATTCAGGGTAAGATGACCAAAGCCCCATTTTCTGGTGTTGGACACCGCGCCACAAACTTACTGGAACTCGTACATTCTGATGTATGTGGTCCACTAAGTCAAACTGCTCACAGTGGTTATTCGTACTTCGTTACCTTTACCGATGATTTATCACGGTACGGTTATGTGTATTTGATGCGACATAAATCGGAAACCTTTGAAAAGTTCAAAGAGTTCCGAAATGAAGTAGAAAAACAAACTGGTAAATATATTAAATGCCTTCGATCAGATCGAGGCGGCGAATATATGAGTGGTGAGTTCATGGATTATATGAAGGAGAATGGGATTCTCGCTCAATATACTCCTCCAGGTACACCACAGCACAATGGTGTATCTGAAAGGAGAAATCGGACTTTATTGGATATGGTCCGATCGATGTTGAGTTTCACAGATTTGCCCTATTACTTATGGGGCTACTGTCTCTTAACAGCCGCACATCTTTTGAATAAGATTCCTTCAAAGGCTGTTCCTACGACACCGTATCAGATATGGTTCGGTAGGAGACCGAATCTTAATTATATTAAGGTTTGGGGTTGTCCTGCCTATGTCAGGGTAACTCAGCAAAGTAAGCTTTCGCCTCGAGGGCAAAAGTTTAGGTTTGTTGGATATCCCTCGAACACGAGGGGATATCTGTCTATGATACCGAGCATCGAAATGTGTTCGTAGCTCGCTTCGCAAAATTTCTAGAAGTAGAATTTTTGTCAGAAGGAGGTGATCATAGACAGGTTGAGCTTGATGAAGTCCAACCTGAAAACAACGAACCAACGGAGGAACCTGAAGTTCAAGTAGATGAAGGACCTTCAACACACACACTCCGTAGGTCGGAAAGGGTATCTAGACCTCCTGAACGCTTGTATTTGATACAAGAAAAGAGTCTGGATGTTCTCTTAGTTGAAGAGACAGATCCTTTCACCTATAGAGAATCGATGTTGGACATCGACTCCGTGAAATGGCAAAGTGCCATGAAATCCGAGATAGACTCAATGCATGAAAATCAAGTTTGGGACTTGATTCCGCTTCCCGAAGGAATTGTTCCTATCGGTTGTAAATGGGTTTACAAGAGGAAGCGCGGGCCTGACGGTAAGGTTGAAACTTACAAGGCCCGACTGGTAGCAAAAGGTTACACGCAGCGACCTGGCGTCGACTACGATGAAACTTTTTCGCCAGTAGCAATGCTTAAGTCTATCCGGATTTTGCTTTCTATAGCTGCGTATCATGACTACGAGATTTGGCAAATGGATGTCAAAACGGCTTTTCTAAATGGATTTCTTGATGAAGAAATCTATATGGAACAGCCGGAAGGTTTCACATCCAGCGAAACCTCGGGTATGGTATGTAAGCTTAAGAAGTCCATTTATGGACTTAAACAAGCTTCACGAAGTTGGAATCTTCGATTCGATGAGATTATTAGATCGTCTGGTTTTCTCAAGAATTCGGAAGAATCCTGTGTGTATCAGAAGGCCAGTGGGAGCATGGTCGTATTTTTAGTCCTATATGTTGATGACATCCTAATCATTGGGAATGATTTAGGTATGTTGCAAAGCGTGAAAGCGTACCTCTGTAAGAATTTCTCCATGAAGGACCTGGGAGAAGCTTCCTATGTTTTAGGGATAAAACTCTATAGAGATAGACAAAGGAGGCTGATTGGGTTATCCCAATCAACGTACGTAGATAAGATCTTGGAACGGTATAGCTTTGGTAACTGTAAGACAGCAAACATACCGTTCAGACATGGGATTCATCTTTCTAAGAAGATGTGTCCACAAACAGAAGATGAGAAGGTTAGAATGTCTAACCAACCTTATGCTTCGTGTTTGGGTAGCATAATGTATGCCATGTTATGTACGAGGCCTGATATCAGTTTCGCTGTTAGCGTAACTAGTCGATATCAGTCCAATCCAGGTAATGACCATTGGATGGCCATTAAACATATCCTAAAGTATCTTAAAGGTACTAAGGATAAGTTGATTATATATGGAGGAAACGAACTGCAGGTTAATGGGTATACAGACTCCGATTTCCAATCGGATCCCGATGATAGAAAGTCTACATCTGGATTTGTCTTTACCCTTAACGGAGGTGCAGTTTGTTGGAAGAGTTCCAAACAGGGATCGACAGCTGATTCCACCACTGAGGCGGAATATATTGCAGCTTCTGAAGCTGCAAAAGAGGCTGTGTGGATAAAGAACTTTATCACAGAATTGGGAGTTGTCCCAAGTATCGAGAATGCGATTCCGTTATACTGTGATAATACTGGAGCCATTGCGCAAGCAAAGGAACCGAGGGCGCATCAGAAGTCGAAGCATGTGGAACGCAAGTACCACATCATTCGAGAGATCGTGTCGCGAGGGGATATTGTCGTGTGCAAGGTACCGAGTGAAGATAATGTAGCAGCAGACCCGCTGACGAAGGCCATACCTCCGAAGTTGTTTGATAAACACGTGGAGTCGATGGGTATTAGATACAATCGATATTGGCACTAGAGCAAGTGGGAGATTTTGTTGGGGTTGGTGCTCAGAGCGCCAATTCCCGGTTGTATTTCTGTTAAATACTTCTGTAAAACATTATTATTATGAATAATATATGCAGTTTCTATAATATAATCTATTCTTTTATATGGTAAAGACGTAATGACCCTAGAATGATTAGTCATGATACAGTTGCAAAAGCGTCGCAACGGACATTGAGATGTATCATGACGTTGTCATTCTCAGACAGTTCCTGGTCAAGGTTTACACTACTTGGTCAGTATAGTAAACCCGTTGAGACCGGTACATGTCGTATACTGGAATATATGATTCCAATGGTTTCTCAATGAACCATTAGTCTTGGAGACTAGTATAGACGTGTAGGTGTTTATAGCGGATAAACACTGAACGACTCACCGAAGATTCTTAATGGATGGTACACCAGCGTCAATAAGAATCTTCTTGGGTTGAGTAGCACTTGTGATTCTTAGACTTGAGATGCCATTGTGGGCACATGAGACATCTTCTACACTTAGACGGCAGTCACGTCACCGATCTATTTAGATCAGACCTCCGCCTGTTCGTTGGGTGTAGATAGATCCTCAGGGTGTCCTATGTGTATCAAGATAGGATCCGTCAGTTCTGTGTACCAGAGCATAGGTAGTCCATATGATTAGCAATCAGATAAAACCATGGGCCCGTGGTAAAGTTTAGAAGCTAGTTCTAAACATTCTTTTGAGATTGCTAATAGAATAGTCGACTGGATAATCCCGATAGAGATTTGACGTTTACATCTATATCTCTGGGATTTATCCGGATACCTGTGACGGAGGAATTATACATTTGCGATGACCTCGACCTGTATGGTTCAGCGAGATTATCCGTGATCGTCATAATCTACGGGTGGATAGATTATGGACACGAAATTAGATTTTGTGACGGATATACCTGAACCTAGAGAGTCTCAATAATGAAACATACTCGTTGAGCACTAGAGCAACATAATAAATAATATTGATTATTTATAAAGTCGTTTAATGGTTAAACGCAAGATACATGCTAAAGAGACTAGATAGTCATTTCCTTAATTATTGTGTATTTACATTTAATACTTGATTAATTTAAATACACATTAATTAATAGTCAAAATGAGTTATTTGACTTATTTCCTAAATGAATATATGTTTTTAATATTAATGTAAATATTATACATATATTTAATATATTTGTATTTGATTAATTAATTAATTATTTAATTGTTAAATGATTAAATTAATTAAAATATAAATATCTTACATTAGGATATTTAAAGTAAATGACATTAGTTGCAATTGTTGACCAAAATAAATATCTAATAAAGTAGTTTATAAGATATTTGTGCAAGTTGATATAATGATAATTGAAATGAAATTGAAATTACAATTTCTTGTATTTGGCTTGAATTTCGGCCAAGGTGGAAATGTTACAAGTATATATTATTTTTTCATTTCATTTAATTGTTAACCTAATACACTTTATCAAAACAAACACCATTGAAGAAACCTAAAGGAAGCTTGAGAAAGAAAGAAAGATCAAAGGAAAGCTTGATTTTAGTAAGTTTTTTCCAACTTACTATTAGTAAGGAAATTGTTCCTTAGGATCTAGGCTTCAATATATGATATCCTTAGGTTATTTCTTCTTTGTTCTTTGTGGTTTTTGTTGATGGAAGTTTTGGTGAAGGTGTAAAGCATGTGTGATGATGGAAGTTTGTACTAGTGTAGTTGTAAACATTCTTTTAAGGTTTATGAAACCATGTTGCTAATCTAGAGTTGTTGACCCACTCTTAAATGACCTAGATTTGATCTTGAGTTGTTTCATTGTGTTGAGACTTGGATTGGATGGAAGAATGATGATTGAAGTAATTGATTTAATGTATTTGGTCTAATTTGTCCAATTTGAGGAAATTGAAAAATTAGGGTTTTTAACTAATTCCAAATTTGGGGGTTTTCATATATGTTGTGTATTTATGTGTGTATATGATGCATATAAAGTTTCATGTTGATTGGATTCATTTGGATGTGTCTGGAAGCATGAAAGTGCAAAATGCACAAATTGGACACTAATGAGTGCTCTCGACTTTGAGAGAGAATTTGGGGATTTTGGTTGCTTTGGTGTTTTGATGTTTTGAACATCATAAGTTCATCTTGGAAATGATTTAGAATCATTCAAAATTGATTAGATCAATTTCGGACTAAAATGGACAAAAATACAAAGCAAGGGTATTTCGGTAAATTCACCTAAAAATGTTTTATTGAATTTATTTTCATAATTTGATTATTGGAATGTTAAATATATATTTTTATTTAATTAATCCGAGAAAAATTTTTGAAATCTGAAAATCGGATTTTCACCGCTTCCGCTGCGTTACCGGAATCACCCCCTAAATAACCCCTTCAATTTCGACCAATGGGTAATTTGGACATTTTCAAATTTGATTTGGAATTCAATATTAAAATAAATAATTTATTGAGAGTCTAAATAAAATTTTTGAAATTAGAAAAATTCGAGTTTTCAAGCAGCGATACCCGACAAAACCATAGTTACACTTGTAGGGGTAGCATGGGAAACTGGTTTGATTTGCATAATTGGACCGGCTTCCCTTTATTATGGGCTGGTGCATGGGCTTTGGACTTATCTTGTTGGCCCGTTTTGATGTTTAGGCCATTTTGGTGCTTTGGACTGGGTCACTAGGTTACGTGACCTGCTTCAGAAGTCTAAAGACGGCTGTTTCGACTGAATTTGTTGCTTAAGAGGGCTGTTTGGTTGAGGATGATTTTGGCTTATGTGAATTGGCTTCTAGAGTTGGATTCACTTTTGTTGTCAAGGCTTATGGGCAAGTAGGCATGGCAAATAGACCCGGACCCGGCCCGGGTCCGCATGGACCCGGACAACCAGGGTCCGGGTAGACCCGGATCCGCAAAAAAAAATTACGGGACCGGTTGTTTCCGTGTCCGGGTACCCGGGACCCGGTATATTAAAAAAAAAAAAAACAAAAAAAAAACCAAAAAAACAAAAATAAAAACAACATAACCCAAGTACCATGTACCCAACCCTTATCAAATTTCTAATGTATTCAAACTTATTGTGATATTGTTATTTGTTAATACTCAATAGAGTGGACTCCTGTGAAATTGCCATCCCTATGGGCAAGAGGCCTATTCTTAGCTCTCAGACTACATAGTAGTGGACTCCTGTGAAAGAACGTTGTAGCAAACTGTCTTTTATTGTGCTCATGGACAGTAGCACATGTGGAGGTATGGAAGGACATCCACATTTGAAGAAACTTTGAGCCTTTAATATTAGATGGTTAAAATCACGGATTTTTCGGGGAATGCTTCTACGATCATCAATCACCTTAGCTACTTTTGATGAGTTAAAGAGACTCTCCTCCATTGTATAGTGGCGATGTAGCAACTCGATTTTAACAATGCCTATGAGCAGTAGCGTACGGTATTAGTATGGGGAGCCAGGAAGTATGAAGAAATCATAGCTTGTATATTTGGAGTAAAATCTCGACTTATATTTTGATAGGGTTTTCTCTTTAAAAATTAAACAAAGCTGAGGTTTTGGGATGGCGGATTGCAAGCCTTGGTTTTGATAGCATCCGTGATTTCATGTGGGAAGTATAAGAAATGCGTGAAGCATTTTTTGTTCTGCTATTTGTGTGATTTGTTGCTTCTGTAATGGAAGTGCTTGTGTTAGGGCTTGCTGAAAGTGTGGTCCTAAATTGTTTGATGTTTTGGCATTGCGTGTGGGCTGCGGAGAAACGTGGCCTGCTTTGCAACATGAAGGTTGATTTGAGGCAGGTGTACTGATTTGGGCCGACTTGCTGTTCAAATGGATTTAATGGGCTTTTGAACTAATGGTGGGTCTTTGACTGTTGGGATGCTTCGGATACCATAATGGGTGATTTTCTTATGGGCATCGTATGGGCCGAGTAAAATGCTTTCGGCCGGGTAAAAGTGTGGGCTGGTGCCTTATTTGGGTTGTGCTTGTGGCTATAATTGGCCTACGGCGTGAGCTTCCACTCCTCAGCGTGCAGATTGAGTTGGCTGGGATTGGACATTCTAACATTCTCATCTTCTTTTTGTGGACTCATCTTTTTCGAAAGATGAATCTCATGTCTGAACGGTATGTTTGATGTCTTACAGTTACCAAAATTATACCGTTCCAAGATCTTATCTATGTACGTTGATTGTGATAACCCAATCAGCTTCATTTGTCTATATCTATAGAGTTTTATCCCTAAAACATAAGAAGCTTCTCCCAGGTCCTTCATGGAGAAATTCTTACAGAGATATGCTTTGACGCTTTGTAACAATCCTATATCATTCCCAATGATTAGGATGTCGCCAACATAGAGGACTAAAAATACGACCATGCTCCCACTGGCCTTCTGATACACACAGGATTCTTCCGAATTCTTGAGAAAACTAGACGATCTAATAATTTCGTCGAATCGAAGATTCCAACTTCGTGAAGATTGTTTAAGTCCATAAATGGACTTCTTAAGCATACATATCATACCCGAGTTTTCGCTGGACGCAAAACCTTCAGGCTGTTCCATATAGATTTCTTCATCAAGAAATCTATTTAGAAAAGTCGTTTTGACATCCATTTGCCAAATCTCGTAGTAATGATACGCAGCTATAGAAAGCAAAATCTGAATAGACTTAAGCATAGCTACTGGTGAAAAAATTTCATCGTAGTCGATGCCAGGTCGCTGCGTGTAACCTTTTGCTACCAGTCGGGCCTTCTAAGTTTCAAACCTTACCGTCAAGCCCGCCCTTCCTTTTGTAAACTCATTTACAACCGATAGGAACAATTCCTTCGGGAAGCAGAACCAAGTCCCAAACTTGATTCTCATGCATTGAGTCTAACTCTGATTTCATGGCACTTTGCCATTTCACGGAGTCGATGTCCAACATCGATTCTCTATAGGTAAAAGGATCAGTCTCTTCAACTAAGAGAACATCGAGACTCTTTTCTTGTATCAAATACAAGCGTTTAGGAGGTCTAGATACCCTTTGTGACCTTCAGAGTGTGTGTGTTGAAGGTCCTTCATCTACTTGAACTTAAGGTTCCTTCATTGGTTCATTGTTTTCAGGTTGGACTTCATCAAGTTCAACATGTCTATGATTACCACCTTCTGACAAGAATTCTACTCCTAGAAATCTTGCGAAGCGAGCTACGAACACATTTCCCCTCGTATTCGAAGGATATCCAATAAACCTAAATTTTTGCCCTCGAGGCGAAAGCTTATCTTGCTGAGTCACCCTGACATAGGCAAGACAACCACAAACCTTAATATAACTAAGATTTGGTCTCCTACCGGTCTATATCTCATACGGAGTCGTAGGAACAGCTTTTGAAGGAAACTAATTCAAAAGATGTGCAGCTGTTAAAAGAGAGTAGCCCCATAAGTAATATGGCAAATCTGTAAAACTCAACATCGATCAGACCATATCCAATAATGTCTGATTTCTCCTCTCAGACACTTCATTGTGCTGTGGAGTACCTGGAGGAGTATATTGAGCTAGAATCTCATTCTCCTTCATATAATCCATGAACTCACTGCTCATATATTCGCCGCCTCGATCAGATCGAAGGCATTTAATATATTGACCAGATTGTTTTTTTACTTCATTTCGGAACTCTTTGAACTTTTCAAAGGTTTCTGATTTATGTCACATCGAATAGACATAACTGTACCGTGACAGATCATCGGTAAAGGTAACGAAGTATGAATAACCACTGTGAGCAGTTTGACTTAGTGGACCACATACATCAGAATATACGAGTTCCAGTAAATTGGTGGCACGGTGTCCAACACTAGAAAATGAGGCTTTGGTCATCTTACCCTGAATACACGATTCACAAGTTGGATAGGGTTCAATGGTGAGATCTTGTATCAAACCATTCCTAACCAATTGGGTAAGGCGTTTAACGCCTATATGACCTAGCCGCTTATGCCAAAGTTCAATATTATTAACAACATGTAAACTACTTTTATTAACTCCAGTATTCAAAATATCTTTTGAAGTTTGCAATGTGTAATGACCATGCTGGTTTGGACAACATAGGATCTGAATATTACGTTTATCATATAAATACAAAGAACAGTTCTTAATATTAATACGATAACCTTTTGTATCAAATACTAAAAGAGATATAATATTATCTATACATCCTGGTACAAAGTATGAGTCATATAACAAAAGTGTCCCATTATGCAAAGGGATCTCGCATACTCTCACTGCAACTGCATCCATAGAACCTCCACTCCCAAATCGCAACTGCATCTCTCCAGGCTTCAGTTTCTTACTTTCCTTCAGCACCTGCAACGAATTGCAAATGTGAACAGGACAAACAGAATCTAAAATCTAGCTGGATGTAACGGCTTCACAAGCCAAAGAGATATCAATAACTGGAAAAATAAATGTACTTGATGTAGATGCTCTATCCTTCCTCAGTTGGGCAATGTAGTCAGGACAGTTCCTTTTCCAGTGCCCGACTTTGCTGCAATGATGGAATTTGTCTTCAGAAGCCCTCTTGGGCTTTGCTATCTTACCTTGTGGTTGAGGACCGAAACCCTTCTTCTTCTTCGCTTTCGTCTTCTTTCCCTTTGACCAGGTCTGGGAAGAAGCAGAAAGTGAAGTAGGTTTCGAAGGGCGAGTCGGTACTCCCTTCCTTAAGTCCTCTTCCGCCGTGAGCAGCATCCTATGCAGCTCATGGTAGGTACAGATAACCCCATTCATGTTGAAGTACATCACGAATTGGCGGTATGAAGCTGGGAGCGAACCAAGAATGACACTCCTACCGAGAATGTCATTCATATGGAGATTATGTTGCCTCAATTGATTGATTAAATCGATCATGTGAAGAACATGCGAGCTCACAGCTTGCTCCTCGTCCAGTCGCGCATGGAACAGTTCCATCGCAACTTTGTGAACAACAACTTGTTCTTGGTTCTGAAACGATTCTTGTAATCGTTTTATCATACTATACGCATCTAACATGCCATAGTATTGTTTCTTGAGTCCCGGTGTCAGCGAACTTAAGATGTATGATTTAACTTTTAAATCATCATCTTTCCAAGCTTGGAAAACTTGGCGTTCCTCCGGTGTTGCGTCCTCAGCCACAGCAAGGGGCAGCGGACCCTCAAGAACATATGCCAACTTCTCGGAATCAATGACAATCCTCAAATCCAAATCCCAATCAGCGAAGTTCTCAGCGCCTTTGAGTTTGTTCGTATCCAACATACGCGCAAACTGATGAGTAGATGGTGCCGCCATCGCAAATCTATCATATAGATCACGAAAAACGGTTAGCAGATGTGAGCAGTTTCATATAATATCATAAGCATTAACTAGATCATGGATTTTTAATCTAAAAATGCCTCTCCCACTAAATCATGCAAAACTGTAATCCCCAAACAGAATACAAAGATTTAATAATTAAATTAAATATAAATAGTGAAAGGTGGATCCCATGAATATATTTCAGCTCACAGCAGAGGCACGGTCTCGCCTACGTATATTCATATGGTAGACAACTCATTTGTCAATCACTCAATAGTGACTCATGGGTTTCCGGTCCTGGTCGTTTCTCGTTGTGACAGCTTGGGCACGTTCACAAGGAGACGTACCAATGTTAAACTCATCAATGATAAACTCAAGCTACTTGCGTAACCCTGACAGCTTGGGCACGTTCAGGATTCCGATTTCGCTTGAATTTATCTAGTATCTGATATACATCTGGTATAAATAAATTTCTATCGGCTACACCCTCACAGCAGAGGCACGGTCTCGGATGTAGTCACGAAAAAATATTCATAAACTGTATTGACAAGACGAATCATGTAATATGCATCAAATACATAATTAACATTTAACCTTATTAATTAGGGATTTTTCGCAAAATATGATTTTTAATTTATTTAATCAAATTAAATAAGTACATGCATGTAACAAGTAAAAAATAAATTAAACATTGAATTTAAAAGGCATAACCATATTAGGGTGTCCAGAATCAGACTCGCTCTGATACCATTTTGTATGGGTTTTATGGCGAAAATCCGGTAACGCAGCGGAATAGCGGAAAATCAAAATTTTTCGATTTTAAAATTTTTCTCGGATTAATCAAATAAACTTATTTATTTAATTATCCAATTATCAAATTCTGAAAAAATTACACAAGAGATCAAATATCTTGGTAATTACCGAATTGCCCCACAACTTTGCAAATTGATCATTTTAGTCCAAAAATTGTCAAATATAATTTTGGATGATTCTAAATCATTTCTAAAATGTTTTTCAACATATCCAATATATTAAAATCAGATTTCACACAAATCCCCAATTTTTAGCCTAATGCCGAGAGCACCCATTCATTTTGGATTATTTGCAATTTAGTCATTTTATGTTCAAAACATGCCAAAATCAAATCCAATCAACCCAAAAATTTACATGCATCATATACACTCCATAATACATCACATATATGAAAAACCCCAATTTTGGAATGGGTTATGAACCCTAATTTTTCAATTTCATCAAATTGATCAATTTTACCAAATCTTTAAAATTAGGGGTGGGCATTATCGGATTCGGATCGGATCGGACCGAATCCGAATCCGATCCGATCCGAAATGCCCACGATTGTTTGATTCGATCGGATCGAATCAAACAATCGAACTCGATCCGATCCGATCCGATAATTATCGGATCGGATCGGATCGGATCGGATTGGTTCGATCCGAATTCGAATCGAATCGAATCGGACCAATTCGATCCGAAATCATCCTATTTCGGATCGGATTGGTCCGATCCGATCCGAATTCGGTGGGTTTGAGTCAAAAAAATCGAGCGGATCGGATCGGATCGGATAAAATCCGATCCGATCGAAATTTTTTTTTTTTTTTTATATATAACGACGGCGTTTTGCAAAAAAAAAAAAAAAAAAAAAAATTTCGATCGGATCGGATCGGATCGGATAAAATCCGATCCGATCCGAAATTCGTCGAACCGGACCAACAGGATTCGTTCGGATTTACAAATCGGATCGGATCCGATCCGATCCGATCAAATCGGATCGAATCGGATCGGATCGGATCCGATCCGATCCGATGCCCACCCCTATTTAAAATCCAACACTTTAATCCATTCATTACTTCACCAAACAAGTCTCACCACTTTGAAATAACTTTAGGACAATTCTAGGTCACCAATGAGTGGCTCAACAACTCTAGAATGTCAACTTGATTTCCAAAGAATCAAAAGTAAGCCTTTAAAATCATTTTAAGCTTACTTACATGCATCAATCTTTCATTCAAGTTCACAACCAAATAAACACAAACTATAAGAGATGAGAGAACATCAAAGCAACACAAAATGATGTCAAGCATGTTAGAAACTATTTTCATGTTGAGAGCTTTAAAGAAAGACTTACAAAAATCCAAGTTTTTCAAGCCTTTTTCTTTGAACCTTCAAGCTTTTCTCTCAACTTTCTTTTATGTTTATTTTGTGTATTTGAACTTATGAAACCCTAAAATGAAAACAAAACAATATATACCTACCACTAATGCCTTGGCCGAAAATGGTAAAGCATAATATCTAGATATTTTGATTTTTTGTTTCATTTAAAAGCTTTATCAACTTGTTATCTTTAATCATTACAACTTTAATAACTTTATAACAAGTCAACAAAGGCAACTAAAGTCATTTAAATAAATATCACAACTTAGGATATTTATATTTTTAATTAATTTAATTATTTAACAATTAAATAATTAAATAATTATTTAAATACAAATATATTAAATATATGTATAATTTTTACATTAAATATCAAATACATATATATTTATGATATTAGTCAAATATCTCAATTTGACAATTAATTAATGTGTATTTGATAAAATCTATCATTAAATGCAAATACACAAAAATTAGGAAATGACTATTAGATCCCTTCACATGTATTTTGCGTTTAACCTTTAAACGACTTATAAATAATCAATATTATTTATAAATATTGCCCTAGTGCTCTACGAGTATATTTCATTAGTGAGACTTTCTAGATTCAGGCATATCCGTCAAGAAATCCAATTTCGTGTCCATAATTTACCCACCCGTAAATTATGACGACCACGGATAAACTCGATGAATCATACAGGTCAAGGTCATGTCATATGCATTTTTTATCCGTCACAGGTATCCAGATATATCCCAGAGATATAGATGTAAATGTCAAATCTCTATAGGGACTATCCCGTCGACGTCTCTATTAGCAATCTCAAAAAGAGAACATTTATAACTGACATCTAAAGTGTACCACGGGCCCATGATTTTTATCTGATTACTAATCATAAATGGACTATTTATGCTCTGTACACAGAACTAACGGATCTTATCTCGACACACACAGGACACCCTGAGGATCGATCCACACCCAACGAGCAGGCGGATGTCTGATCTAAATAGATCGGTGACGTGACTGCCATCTAAGTGTAGAGGATGTCTCATGGGCCCACAGTGGTATCTCAAGTCGAAGAATCACAAATGCTACTCAACCCGAGAAGATTCTTATTGACGGTGTACCATCCATTAAGAATATTCGGTGAGTCGTTCAGTGTCTATCCGCTATAAACACCTACACGTCTATACGAGTCCCCAAGACTCATGGTTCATTGAGAAACCATTGAAATCATATATTCCAGTATACGACATATACCGGTCTTAACGGATTTACTTTACTGACCAAGTAGTGTAAACATTGACTAGGAACTGTCTGAGAATGACAACGTAATGATAAAACTCAATGTCAGTTGCGACGCTTTTGCAACAGTATCATGACTAATCATCATATGGTCAATTACGTCTTTACCATATTAAAAGATATATTATATTACAGAAACTGCTTGTATTATTCATAATAAAACGTTTTACAGTGGTATTCTCAAAGAAATACAACCGGGAATTAGCGCTCTGAGCACCAACCCCAACAACACTAATTGTTAACCTTATAACATATAACAATGAATGCTCGAAAGTGTGATTGGCAAACCTTTTAACAGTCACATTCAACAAAACTTGACACAACTATCTAGTAGCTACCATTATCTTCTCCTATAATTAAACAACTGTTAATAATTCAACAGACTATTAATTATCAAATTTTACTACTGCTAAAAATTCTTTAATGTTGTCAATGTTATTTTGTTTTAGGTCATTTAGATTTGCACCTGTTGTGTTGATGTAATTAATGCAACATCACACAGAGCAATCAAATGGTTAGACTCGCTAAGAAAGGAACATCAGAGATAATATTAATCTTAGCCTCCACTGAAAATCACTAGATGCTATAATATTAAGTGTAGCATCCAAATTGAGAGAGTTTTAAATGGGGCTCTCATTTGAATAAGATAAACAGAAAGAAACTCTAGAACATGATTAATTTCCAATATCTAGAACCTAATAGTGATATTTTAGTAGGAATGGCAACCGGCAAGGTATATTACGTGAATGTCAATACCCGTACTCAATTTTTTTACCCGTACCCGGCCCCAAACATATCGGCCCTTTTCAAACCCGTAATTTTAACTTTAATAGTACGGGAATGCCCTAAACATACAGCCCCCTTTCACTCTTGCATTTGTCCAACCAATGGGTCCCTAGATATTTGTGCTACTTTAAGCTAGTTAAGCCCCAAGATAACCACCAATGGGAATGTTAAGCTTTTCAAGGTGAACGTAAATCAACCTTCAAATTAAGTTAATCCAATATCAGAGCCAATAACAAGCCACTATACCCTTTTGAGGAATTTCTTGGAGACCTTAGCCAGGAAGTTCAAGTCCTCAATTAACAAGTAATTAATAAATAACTCCAAATTTTCTACAGGCTGTTGCTGAAATTAAACGATATGCATAAATCAATGCCTCCTCAAGAAGTCAAATCCAAAACCAAATTCAACATTAAGAAAACAAACAAACAAACAAAAGAAATTTTACAGTTTTGTATAAAGATCGAAATTTTATCCCACATTCACCCAACAATCTTAAAAAAAAACCCTCTAACCTGCCCGACCCGGTCCGATTAAAGATCTGGTTGAATTAAATTTTGAGTAGACGCGAGCGGCGGAGCACCGAGGAGGCTTTGCTGTTGCAACTCGAGCTCGGTGAACTGCTGCTCGCGATCCATCTCGATGATGAGTGGGACCACAAGGATCAGGAACGTGGTCCCCGCGATCCACGCCGCTTTTCCCGTGCTTTTAAGGAGCTTTTGGGAGACGTATGCCGCGTCCGACGCCGTTTGTTTCGTGTAGGCGACAATCGGAGAGTCTGATACGCTGCGGCTGAGCTTAGATAAAAGGCCTCCCTCACGGCTGTTGTTGGTGAGTCGCTTCTTGCCTTTATTGGACGACATCGTATTTGGCAGAGACGCTGGAATTGGCGCAAATTGAGAGACGGGGAGGGAAGGGGTTTAGGGTTTTTGGTTAGCGAAAGACCTTATATAAATGTGCTCTTTTGTTTTTTGGGCTTGGTGCACAAATCTAAAGCCCAGTTTAAAGTGAACTCCAAAAAATGTCCGGCCTAGTAAATAAAATTAAGCCATCATTAGTTTTTTTAATAAAAGTCTCATTTCTATTTTTTTTTTCATAATTATTATTAGGTATCTAATATTTTACCTACATTTAGGGTGGACAAAAAAAAAATTTAAATTATAAAACATAACCTATAAAACCGAACCGAATTAAAATATTTTTTACCTAAAAAACCGAACTAAACCAAATTAATTGGATAATTTAATTTATTAAATTTTTAAAAAAATTAATCATATTATATTGTTATTTTATAATTATATTTGTTATATTATTTGATTTATTCAGTGTTTAGTGATGATTAATTACATGGAATAATTTTTAGTTTGGTTATTTTTATTTTTATTTTCCTGTATTTTAAATAATTTAAATGATAAATATATCTTATGACAAACTTGTATTGGTGTATTTGTGATAATTAGAAGAGTTGCAGTATAAATTTTTAAGCAAATATTAGATTCGGTAAATGTTATTAATTTTTTTATTGTTATTATTAAAAAAATTAAAAAACCGAATTGTATTGAATTGTGCTGAAAATTGAAAATAATTATAATTTTTAATAAAAAAAATCATATAGTTATTTTTGTAAAAAATCCAATAATTGTATGTTAGGGTTGGTGCTCCGAGTGCCAATCCGGATCGTATTTATGTCCGATTCATAAATACGAGCAATTGTATTTTCCATAATATTATTTATTTAACGGTAGCACCCTTGTCTTTTATACGCTTATTCGATCTAATTGCGATTAGTAATCTGATTACGATTAAATCGAAACTGAATCTGGTTCAATGATATGTGTATATTGGACAAAGACCCTAGGATTTACAGTATAGTGCGCAGTTACAACGTAGTTTGTAATTGACATTGGGAAGCGCACTATTAGTTGTATATCCTTAAATAGAGTTCCTGGTCAAGATTTGCTAACACGGGTCGGTTAGCAAAATCCGCTAAGACCAGTACATGTCGTATATCGTGACTTGCTCCGATGGTTTATCCCAATGAACCATGAGTCTCGGGAGACTCGTATAGACATGTAGGTGTTTATTTGATAAGACATTGAACGACTCACTGAAGGTTTCCTAATAGATAGTACACCAACGTCAATAGGAACCTTCTCGAGTTGAGCGAGCATAGTGGTCCTTCGACTTGAGATACCATTATGGATATATGAGCTATCCTGCACACTTTGATGGCAGTCACGTCAACGATCTAGTCATGATCAGACCTCTGCCTGTTCGTTGGGTGTAGACTGATGCTCATGATATACTGTGCATATCAAAATATGATCCGTTAGTCCTGTGTACAGGGCATAGGCATCCAGCACATGTTTACGATCTAGTAAATCCATGGCCGTGGTATAACGTCGGAAACCAATTCCGAGTGTTATTTCGTGATCGTAAATTGAAAGTCGAATGTATTATACCGAACAGATTTGACATTCTCATCTATATCCCAGGTATAATACGGATGACCTGTGACGGATGGATTATACGTATGCTATGACCTCGACTTGAATAGTTTAGCGAGATTATCCGTGGTCGTCCTAATTTACGAGTGGGTGGATTATGGACACGAAATCAGATTTCGTGACGGATAAACCTAAACTTAGAGAGTCCCACAATATGAATTGTACTCGTTGAGCACTTGGGCAACTCGATATGAATAATACAGATTATTCATAATGTTGGGTTCCTAGAACATGCCAAGGATCTTCTAAGTCATGATTTCATGTGAATACTCAAAGAAGTTGCAGAAAAAACTTACATTGATCGATTTCGTTTGATGTTGAAAGTTCAAAACTTTTGATGAAGAAGAAGAGCTCCAAGCCTTTTCTTTGTGTTCCAAACTCAAGGATTGGTTTCCCTAACACCTTGAATGACTCCTTGAATGTGCTAGCAAGAAGAAATTTTGAAGTAAAATTTCTAAGCAATAAGGAGAGGTTCACGGCAATTTTGATGTAAGAGGGAGAGAGTTGATTTTTGTGTTGTGTAATTGATTTCCAAAATTCAATTACCAAATACCAAAACTCAAAAAGTTGGTATAAGTCATTTAAAATGAAATACAAAGTGTGTTGGACTTTGGTTGAGTAAAAAACAAGCAATGCAAGATTTACACTCACCCTTAACAATTTTCATCACATGTCAAAATTGTGATGTAAGTCAAGTGGGTCCCATCACTTGTAAATTCTGAATTTACGTCGAACAATCCAACACGCAACTTCGCTCGGGCTCGGGTTCGTTTAATTTCAAATTAACAAATTTGTCGTTACGACATAATTAAATATTAAAGTCGATTACGAATTAATTCTAAATTAATTCGTTCGCCCGAATTAAAATCCAATTTTAATTCCGCTTTGAAATCTAATTTCAATTAATATATCGAATATATTATTTAATCGATTAATTCCAAATTAATCATTCTCTCTCTTCTAATCGAATTTTATCCCAGATATATTATTGCCGCAATTAATCCTAAATTAATTTTCTCTCTCTCATAATTAATCCCAGATTATTTTTGTTTGAGTCAAACGTCATCGGTGAATCTTTGGGAAGCGACCAATGAGATCCCTGGATATGTTGGCAGTAAATCCGGTCCTCGGACTATCCGAACACGTGCGTACCCCGTACCACGTTCTTACCAATTTATAAGACATGGTTGGCTTCTAGCAAAGCATCGTGCTTACTCAATTCTCCAGAAATATTCTTTTAAGGAATACATAATCTATATCAGGCGTAGTATACTAAGTATTACGTATTACGATCCAGTATCAGATGTTACATGCTAGGTCTGGGGCTGGAATTGTGTCTGCTGTTGGACAATTGTGACCCATAGCATCATTATTTGTAAAAGACATTGTGGTTTTTGTACAAATTAACTATGTGACAAAGGAAATTGTCATTTTATCATTTTGTAATTAGATTACTTGAATATATATAAATGATAAAAGTCCTTATGATTAGTTCCGGATTATAAGATATGAGACAATATCAATCCACCAAAGGTTTAATCATTAAATATCCATAGTCATAGTATTATCGAGACTGGACATCGATAATGCGGAATAAACTAGTATTACACTTGTGCACGTTATGGAAGCGTAGCAACATAGTTCTCATATATTTGGGTATTGGATACTCATGCAAGTGTAATAGGAGGTTCTGTTTACCGATGGTACGGAAACAGCTGCGCTCTGGATAGACCCCTCGGAATCTCATTGGTAGTATGACTATGTATCTATGGGAATCGGAATCAGGGTAGGTGTATGATGAGTGGTAATTAGATCAATATTTCCCACTCATTTAACCTAATATTTTGTATAGTTTCTCGAGTTTTATGAACATTTTGATGTGTTTTAGTTTATTTTGCAGATAAAAATAATATTGGGACTTAATGGAATCAACTCGGGGCTAAAACGATGAAATTCGGAGAAAAAAAGGTCAAAAACGAAAATTTACTGTAAGCGTCACGAAGTGCAGTCCTAAATTCCAATTTTGCGCAATTTGATATTTTAGCCATAACTTTTTCATCCGATATCCGATTGAGCTGATTCAAGTTGCAGATTAAAGAAATTCATAGATCTACAACTTTGAAATTTTAAATAATTTCGAATTCTGAAGGTTTCATGACCGAAATTGATGAACAATCCGAAATTGTGTTATGTTTAATTACTAAAGTCATTTTCAAAAATATAAAAATTAGTCAAACTGTAGGGGTTTTAGGGGGAATATCCGGTAACGCAGCGGAAGCGCGGCGGAAGATCGTATCTTCCGATTTCAAAACTTTTTCTCGGATTAATTAAATAAACATATTTATTTAATATTCAATAATCAAATTATGAAATAAAATTCAAATGAATCATATTCAAGTGAAATTACCAAATTACCCTTACATGGTATTTTGTCCATTTTAGTCCGAAATTGATCTAATCAATTTTGAATGATTCTAAATCATTTCTAAGATGAACTTAGCATGTTCAAAACATCAAAACACCAAAAGCAACAAAAAACCCAAAATTCAAGAGCTTGGCCGAATGCACCAATTGGTGCCATTTTGTGCACTTTGTCATTTCATGATCAAAACACATCAAGATGTAATCCAATGAACATGAAACTTTATATGCATCATATACACATCCAAATACACAACATATATGAAAATCCCCAAATTTGGAATTGGTCATGAACCCTAATTTTTCAATTTCATCAAATTGGACAAATTAGACCAAATTGGTTAAATCAATTACTTTAATCATCTTTCTTCCATCCAATCAAAGTCTCAACACAATGAAACAACTCAAGATCAAATCTAGGTCATCTAAGAGTGGGTCAACAACTCTAGATTAGCAACAAGGTTTCCAAAACCATAAAAGAATACTTATAACTACAATAGTCACAAGCTTCCTCCATTATACATGCTCAACACTTCCATCAAAACTTCCATCAACAAAAACACAAGAAATAAAGAAAGAAATAACCTAAGAACATCATATGTTAAAGCCTAGATCCTAAGGAACATTTTCCTTTCTAATAGTAAGTTGAAAAACTTACTAAAATCCAAGCTTTCTTTGATTTTTCTTTCTTTCTCACAAGCTTCTTTGCTTCATCAATGGAGTTTTTCTTTTCAAGTGTATTAGGTTAACATTTCAAATGAAATGAAATCAATATATACTTGGCCCAAGAAGGCCTTGGCCGAATTTCACTAAAGGAAATGCAAGAATATATAATTTCATCTTTCATTTGTATTTCATTTGTTCAACTTGGTAAATATCTAAAACAACTTTAAAGATATTTAATTTAGTCAACAAATGCAACTTAGAAAAATATAACACTTATATTTTAAAGTGTCTTGGCCGAAATTAGCAAGAAATAAAGAAAAAAATATTTTATTTTTCAAACAATTTTGAACAAATATCTTAAGAAGTCAAAATCAATTTGACACCTTTTTCCTTTAATGTATAAGTCAACAATTGCAACTTATAATCATTTCCTAACTTTATCATTTGGTGATATATTTATATTTTAATTATATTAATCATTTAACATTAAATAATTAATTAATTAATTAAATACAAATATATCAAATATATGTATTATATTTACTTTAAATATCTCAAATACATATATTGATGATATATGTCAAATACCTTTATTTGACTATTTATTAATGTGTATTTAATAATATCATATATTAAATACAAATACACATTAATTAGGAAATGACGGTTCGGCCCGTTCGCATGTATTTTTCGTTTAACGATTAAACGATTTATAAATAATCATCATTATTCATAAATGTTGCTCTAGTGCTCTACGAGTATGTTTCATTATTGAGACTCTCTAGATTCAGGTATATCCGTCACGAAATCCAATTTCATGTCCATAATCTATCCACCCGTAGATTATGACGATCACGGATAAACTAGCTGAATCATACAGGTCGAGGTCATTGCATACGTATAATCCCTCCGTCACAGGTATCCAGATAATCCCAGAGATATAGATGTAAACGTCAAATCTCTATAGGTATTATCTCGTCGACGTATCTATTAGCAATCTCTAAATAACACTAACTCGGAACTTACTTCCGATGTATACTGTGGCCACAGATTTAACAGACTGCTAATATATATGGACTACCTATGCTCTGTACACAGAACTGACGGATCCTATCTTGACACACACAGGATATCCTGAGGATCGATCCACACCCAACGAACAGGCGGAGGTCTGATCTAAATAGATCGGTGACGTGACTGCCATCTAAGTGTGGAGGATGTCTCATACATCCACAGTGGTGTCTCAAGTCGAAGGACCACTATGCTACTCAACCCGAGAAGATTCTTATTGACGTTGGCGTACCATCCATTAAGAATCTTCGGTGAGCCGTTCAGTGTTTATCCACTATAAACACCTACACGTCTATACGAGTCTCCATAGACTCATGGTTCATTGGGATAAACCATCGGACCAAGTCTCGATATACGACATGTACTGGTCTCAACGGATTTGACTAACCGACCCGTGTTAGCAAATCTTGACCAGGAACTATGTTTGATAATATACATATAGCAGTGACACTTCCCAATGTCAATTACAAACTAACTTTGTAACTGTGTACTGCATTATATATTATCGGGCCTTTGTCTAATATATACATATCACTAAACACATTTAGTTTCAATCTAATCGTAATCAGATCGAATACGTATATAAGAACAAGAGGTGCAACCATAAATAAGTAATATTATGGAATAAGGGGATGTTCGTATTCATGAATCAGACATAAATACGGCCCGGATTGGCGCTCTGAGCACCAACCCCAACAATTTCTCCCACTTGCTCTAGTGCCAATCCACGGTATCATATACACGTCTCAATGTGCATCGTATGCACATGGCCTCAAAAGCTCACCCAGTACTTAAGAGGTAGGCAACAAAAACAAGTCCGCTATGACATATTGAGTTTGTCAAACAAACTCCATCGTTTCCCATAGTCAGCATCATTCATATTTTGTAGAATCTAGATTATACATTAATATGACTCTGATGCTACATCAGTATTGTGCTACAGCTACTGAGTTGTCCAAGTATTTAAGGATCAAATCCAAAATACTATGAAGACAACCGCAAGCACAATAACAATTCAAAAACTTCTAATTTAAAAGGTCACTATGCAACTTCATAAGTCAATACTTCAAAAGTTGCATTTGATTCCACTAAATAGTAGAATCCTTCGTGACACTCCCACTGCATCTTTTGTGACTCTTTATGACGTAGACTGTCTAACGTCATAATTAGTCTCAAAACTAATATGACCCTAATGGTTGCAGACTATATTCTCATGAATTAGAAACTCGTTCTTAATATCTCAAAGATCACAAAGAACGTGTTTCAAGATCCATCATATGGTCTATATATATGTCAAAATAACTCGTAACAATTACGATTAAATCGACATCGATAATCGCATGTAATAAAGTATTCACTATGTCATCATCAAATGATACATATATTGTTTAGACATTCTAATCAATATCTCTTTCGAAAAAGGAATCATCCTTTACGAAAGATGAATACTATGTATAAGACATACAATAACTGTCGAACAGTTATACTAACTGTCATACAGATAGCCTTGTTATGTCCTTCATTAGATCATATCTAATGTACGACTAATAGGAGTATCTCACAAGTCTCCTAGTTTCATATCATATATAAAACTTTATATCAAATATAACAGAGACTACTCCCACTGCTTTCACGGAGTAAAGAAGACTTAGGTAATCTTTTTACCTTACAACATCTCATTATTACTATAATAATGATAATGTCGTTAAGATATATAACACTAGAAAGTAATATGTACGCTCCCACTAACCCTTCTAATCACATATGTATTCTCTATACTTTGACAAGATCAGACAATCTGACGATATCAAAAATAGAGAACACAGATTTCTGGAAGACTTATCCGAGTCTACAATAGGCTCTGTAAGCTAGCACACTAAACTAAACTGCGATCTCAGCAGAACACAAACTCTAGGGCCATTTCAGAATGAACTCTTCAAACAAGGAAATCACAAATGATCTCTTATCTGAATAAGTCATCCAAAAACGCCACTTTGCATTCTTTAGCTAAAATATACAGTTTATTATCAACATTAACCAATATATCTTTAATTGTTCAATTAGTGTGACTAGAGATAAGTTTTCTCAGAATCTACAATAGATTGCTGAGTATAACGTTTCTCACTGTCATACTATAAAGGTCAAACCTTTAATAAGCTCACATTGCTTCCGTTGTGCAAACAATTAGCACATATCATGAACTAATTCATAATGAAAGCGTAATCAAGTTCAAAACTTGATCATAGTAAGCTATGAACAATCTTAGATCTAAGGTTCAATGGTGAACTTCCAGAATCGATATCAAATATCGCTTCCATTAAAAGTCATAGGATAATTTTTCTTCAATAAGAAAACAACGGAACCATTAAGTATCAAATACTCGTGAATGATTCTGTTATCCTATTGGACTTGCACGGAAGATGTATAAGGGTTGTTTCATCTTATTAATTACGTAGTTCCATTTATAATTTATCATTCTCACATTTGACTTCAATAAGTCAAGTCTTTTCTACAATAGTTAACATCTGATGTTACACACCAAGTAATAAAACGATTTTATTACTTAGAATCGTAGGAAAGATATTCTATTAAATAGAATACAATATTCTATTAAACAGAATAAACGATAAACTTTTACTTATACCTCCGAGGTGTAAGTAATTTCCATTATATAACTATTATATAAAAGAAAGATTGAAATCTCAAACTTTTCAAGATTCAAATTTTCTACCTATACATATCATATATGCAACTGTAGAAAATAATGGAACATTAATTAAAAGATGAATTAGTGTTACTGGAGTAAAACCCCAAGAGTATTGAAACTAATTCGGTAACATTCAATATCAAACGAATCAAATCATATAAGATTCGATTGCTCCCACTACTCAATTCCATCAAGATGGAATCGTGGAAGAACAATATTGAATATGAATCATATTCACTAAATAACCTTAGAACTAATTGCTTTAAATTCATACGTTTGATCGTATCAAAGATCTTTGAACAGTTCAAAGACATGTTATGAATTTTGAGGATAGAATTCTCTAAAACCTTTAGATTGAATATATTTGAACAAGTCAAAAATGTTCAATCTATGTTTCATCAGAACGGATTGAAAGTACTTGATACTTTCAAGACTTTCAATATGTGTTCCTTCAGAAACACGTAACTAAGTTATGACAATTCATCAACTAAGTTACGAAATAAAGAAAACTACCTTAAGCAATTATTATTTATAAACTACATACATCCAATGTATCAGTTAAATAAATTTGGTGGTCCAATGACAATCATTGGTTAAACGAGATCTTAATCACTTTCCTGAATACAATATTCATTAAATGGATAAGGATGTGTAGTGTGATCTAGTATCAAACCATCATTTACCATATGGAATAAGCATCCAATGCTTAAGTGATTAAATTCATAAAGCACCGTTCTAAATTATTTACTTTACCGAATAATTTTTCTTAATGTTTATCTCTACGTCAATGACACTACTAGTTATTATAAAATATGTAACAATTGTTTATAAAGAACAAGTGACTATCCAATAGTCGCAAGTTCCGATATCAAATATCAAAACAATCGTTAACCAATATTTCAAATAACTAGACGGGAGATCTGGTATCCAATACCTATAGTTGTAGTATTGTGAAAATCGATATTTTCTATACACAAATATACGCATCTCCTTTCTTTAGCTTTACTATTTGCATTCAACTATTCACAACAATTGTAAATAACTGATTAGCAAATTGTGTCAAACACATTACCTCTAAAGGTAATTAAAGCTTAGAAACGTCATTACTAGATAAACAAATACCTAATAGGGCTTTCTAAATGCCAGTCAAGAATCTCGAGACATGAACTAATTCAAGTCAATTCTTACTGCATAAGAAACTATTGTCTCTAAAGTATTATATCCTAAAGGGGATATCTATCTAGATTATCTATTATGACTTAGAAACTAAGTCATTAACCATCTTTATTTTTTAAGAAAATCAGAACAACAGTTCCCGATGGTCTAGACTAATCTAATAATATCATAGTCTAGTAATATCTAGAACCTATTCTAGAATAACTGCAACCAAGAGTCTAGTCAGATAACATATCATAATATGTGTGCAGTAAATAAAAGTTTAATTCTATATAAACAATAGAATAAGGAAACAAACAAGCAGCAATTTCCATAATAACATACACTGCCTAAGTTATGGAATATTTTAAACTTAGCAGTGCCTCCCATTATTTTTACGTAATGCCGTAATCCCCAACGGAAAGACGAGAATTCAATAATTAAATCGAATTCCATAATGGGAAGAGGACCCCATGAATATATTTCGACTCACAGCAGAGGCACGGTCTCGCCGACGTATATTCACAGGTAGACAACTAATTGTCAATCACTCACCAGTGACTCCGAGGTTCCGGTCCTGGCCGTTTCTCGTTGTCGCTGCGAAGGCAGGCCCACAAGGAGACGTACCAAGGTTAAACTTGTCAATGATAAACTCAAGTTACTTGCGTAACCCTGACAGCTAGGGCACGTTCAGGATTCCGCTTTCGCTTGAATTTATCTAGTATCTAATATACATTCGGCATAAATAAATTTCTATCAGCTACATCCTCACAGCAGAGGCACGGTCTCGGATGTAGTCAACGAAAAGATATTTATAAACCGTATTGACAAGACGGACCAAGAAACAAGTATTCCTAATACTAGTTACTTTAAAACCTTATTAAGCGGGGATATTCCATTAAGTGTCATACACCCTAAATCTAATCAAATTAGATTATAACATGCATGTATAAAGTCAAGAAAACATGATTAAACATGAATGAATAAAACAAGCTAATCATTTTATGGAGGCCTAGAATCAGACTCGCTCTGATACCATTTTGTAGGGGTTTTAGGGGGAATATCCGGTAACGCAGCGGAAGCGGCGGAAGATCGTATCTTCCGATTTCAAAACTTTTTCTCGGATTAATTAAATAAACATATTTATTTAATATTCCAATAATCAAATTATGAAATAAAATTCAAATGAATCATATTCAAGTGAAATTACCAAATTACCCTTACATGGTATTTTGTCCATTTTAGTCCGAAATTGATCTAATCAATTTTGAATGATTCTAAATCATTTCTAAGATGAACTTAGCATGTTCAAAACATCAAAACACCAAAAGCAACAAAAACCCAAAATTCAAGAGCTTGGCCGAATGCACCAAATTGGTGCCATTTTGTGCACTTTGTCATTTCATGCATCAAAACACATCAAGATGTAATCCAATGAACATGAAAATTTATATGCATCATATACACATCCAAATGCACAACATATATGAAAATCCCCAAATTTGGAATTGGTCATGAACCCTAATTTTTCAATTTCTTCAAATTGGACAAATTAGACCAAATTGGTTAAATCAATTACTTTAATCATCTTCTCTTCCATCCAATCAAGTCTCAACACAATGAAACAACTCAAGATCAAATCTAGGTCATCTAAGAGTGGGTCAACAACTCTAGATTAGCAACAAGGTTTCCAAAACCATAAAAGAATACTTATAACTACAATAGTCACAAGCTTCCTTCATTATACATGCTCTACACTTCCATCAAAACTTCCATCAACAAAAACACAAAGAATAAAGAAAGAAATAACCTAAGAACATCATATGTTAAAGCCTAGATCCTAAGGAACATTTTCCTTTCTAATAGTAAGTTGGAAAAACTTACTAAAATCCAAGCTTTCTTTGATTTCTTCTTTCTTTCTCACAAGCTTCTTTGGCTTCATCATAATGGAGTTTTTCTTTTCAAGTGTATTAGGTTAACATTTCAAATGAAATGAAATCAATATATACTTGGCCAAAGAAGGCCTTGGCCGAATTTCACTAAGGAAATGCAAGAATTAATTTCATCTTCATTTGTATTTCATTTGTTCAACTTGGTTAAATATCTAAAACAACTTTAAAGATATTTAATTTAGTCAACAAATGCAACTTAGAAAAATATAACACTTATATTTTAAAGTGTCTTGGCCGAAATTAGCAAGAAATAAAGAAAAAAATATTTTATTTTTCAAACAATTTTGAACAAATATCTTAAGAAGTCAAAATCAATTTGACAACCTTTTCCTTTAATGTATAAGTCAACAATTGCAACTTATAATCATTTCCTAACTTTATCATTTGGTGATATATTTATATTTTAATTATATTAATCATTTAACAATTAAATAATTAATTAATTAATTAAATACAAATATATCAAATATATGTATTATATTTACTTTAAATATCTCAAATACATATATTGATGATATATGTCAAATACCTTTATTTGACATTTATTAATGTGTATTTAATAATATCATATATTAAATACAAATACACATTAATTAGGAAATGACGGTTCGGCCCGTTCGCATGTATTTTTCGTTTAACGATTAAACGATTTATAAATAATCATCATTATTCATAAATGTTGCTCTAGTGCTCTACGAGTATGTTTCATTATTGAGACTCTCTAGATTCAGGTATATCCGTCACGAAATCCAATTTCATGTCCATAATCTATCCACCCGTAGATTATGACGATCACGGATAAACTAGCTGAATCATACAGGTCGAGGTCATTGCATACGTATAATCCCTCCGTCACAGGTATCCAGATAATCCCAGAGATATAGATGTAAACGTCAAATCTCTATAGGTATTATCTCGTCGACGTATCTATTAGCAATCTCTAAATAACACTCGGAACTTACTTCCGATGTATACTGTGGCCACAGATTTAACAGACTGCTAATATATATGGACTACCTATGCTCTGTACACAGAACTGACAGATCCTATCTTGACACACACAGGATATCCTGAGGATCGATCCACACCCAACGAACAGGCGGAGGTCTGATCTAAATAGATCGGTGACGTGACTGCCATCTAAGTGTGGAGGATGTCTCATACATCCACAGTGGTGTCTCAAGTCGAAGGACCACTATGCTACTCAACCCGAGAAGATTCTTATTGACGTTGGCGTACCATCCATTAAGAATCTTCGGTGAGTCGTTCAGTGTTTATCCACTATAAACACCTACACGTCTATACGAGTCTCCATAGACTCATGGTTCATTGGGATAAACCATCGGACCAAGTCTCGATATACGACATGTACTGGTCTCAACGGATTTGACTAACCGACCCGTGTTAGCAAATCTTGACCAGGAACTATGTTTGATAATATACATATAGCAGTGACACTTCCCAATGTCAATTACAAACTAACTTTGTAACTGTGTACTGCATTATATATTATCGGGCCTTTGTCTAATATATACATATCACTAAACCACATTTAGTTTCAATCTAATCGTAATCAGATCGAATACGTATATAAGAACAAGAGGTGCAACCATAAATAAGTAATATTATGGAATAAGGGGATGTTCGTATTCATGAATCAGACATAAATACGGCTCGGATTGGCGCTCTGAGCACCAACCCAACACAAACTCCACCAGCATTTTGGTGGGAGTATTTTGTGCATGTTTTTTATGCCTTGTTTGGTGCCTTGTTTGGTGCAATGTTGGTGAGATTTTGTGGCGTGTTTTTGTGGCTGTTTTTGTGGAGTGTTTGTGGAGCAATTGGTGGAGAAATTGGTGAACCTTTAAAATTTCCTATAAATTTCAAGCCATTTCATTTGTAATTCTATGCTTTCCTTAGTTTTTGTAAGGAATTTAAGAATTGCATCTTGTTTGTATTTATTTTCAGTATTTATTTAGCTTTTTATTTTCAATAATAGTAGTAGTTTATTTTCTTAGGTTTTGTAGTTAGATTTTCGCTGGGAAAGGGTGAAGCTTTATATTTAATTTAGATTAATCTCACTTAATTATAATATGGAAATATAATTCAATTTAAAAGGATTACCGCCTTATGGCGGTTTTTTATTTATTTGACATAATATGACACCGCCTATATGCCGGCTTTAGGTGACAGATAATTACCGCCTATATGGCTGGTTGATGGAAATAATGATACCGTCTTTATGGCTGGTTGGACTTAATTAATCTGACTTAATGAGGATACCATCTATATGGTCGGTCTAATATCACGGATAAATTCTGTATTATAATAAAGGAATTTCTAAATTATAAATAGTAAATGTGGATCCCCCAACCCCCAGCATTTATTTTTATTCTAGGGAAGTGATGAAACACAATATTAACAAGTTTAATAATTGATTTAATTTATATGGGTAATTCCTTCATTTTTTTATTGGGTCTTAACCTTAATGCTTCTTGTTGTCTGATCACCAATAAGATTGATGTGGTAAAATTAAAAAATAACCTTGACGAAGGGTTTTAGGTTTCAGCCTTAGATTCATAGCTCACGATCTTCCTTGAGGATATATAACCCCTTAATAGATTTCCTTACAGGATAGACATGTTGGACAGTTATGACCCATATCTTCACTATTTGTACAATGATGGTGTTTTTGTACAAATTAACTATGTGACAAAGGAAATTGCTCTCTTATCATTTGTGATTAGATCACCACGATGTATAAATGATAGGAGGTCCTTATGATTAGTTCCTGGATTGAGATGATATGAGACAGTATCAATCCACGAAGGTTTAATCATTAAATATCCATAGTCGTAGTATTATCGAGATTGGACATCGATAATGCGGAATAGACTAGTATTACACTTGTGCGCGTTGTGAGGGCATAACGACATAGTTCTCATATATTTGGGTATATGATACTCATGCAAGTGTAGTAGGAGGTTGTGATTTACCGATGGTACGGAAAACAGCTTCGCTCTGGATAGACCCCTTGGAATTCCATTGGTAGTATTACTATGTGTCTATGGAAGTCCGAATCAGGGTAGGTGTATTTGGTCTTAACTTGAGACTTGCACCGCTAATACTTGCGACAATCAATATACTTTGGTTTTAGGTCGTCCAGGGCTTTAACAGGTTCTGTGTACGCCTCTGCTGGGTATATTGAGAATCGTAGTGTATTGGGTGTGATGTCGAGATGGAAGTATCACTCCAGTAATAGTGGAGATGATGATCACGTAGGATACGGAACTCGTTCTCTTATATGCTGCAGCTATCGGGATATTATGACTAGGTCATGTTTATCCGATTATAGAGACTAGTTACCAGAGATCCGATATGTGCTTCGTACGGGGCAGACACATTTCTAGCCCCAGGCCTTGCACGTGACATCTGATACTGGATCGAAATATGCAATAATATGTATACTACGCCTAATATAGATCACATATTCCTGTAAGGATATTTCTGGAGAATTGGGTAGGCATGACGCTTTGCTAGAAGCCAACCTTGTCTTGTAAATCGGTACAAAAGTAGTACTAGGTACTTACGTATTCGGATAATTCGACGACCCGACTTACTGCCAAAATATCTGGAGATCTCATGGGTCACTTCCCGAAGATTCACCGATGATGTATGACTCGCACTTTATTAATCTGGGATTAATTAGATGAGAGAGAAAATTAATCTGGGATTAATTACGGAGATATTGTATATGGGATAAAATATTATTTAAAGAGAGAGAACGATTAATTTGGAATTAATCGATAAATTAATATATTTGATATATTAAACGAAATTGGATTTTGACGCGGAATTAAAATCGGATTTTAATTCGGGCGAACGAATTAATTTAGAATTAATTCATTAAGAGACGTGAATAGTAATTATGCTAGGCATGATTATTTAATTAAATTAGATTTAATTACGACGCAACGGAAAACACCATCATCTGTACAAATACACCATCATCAACGGAAAACACCATCACTTGTACAACGGAAAATATCCGGGAGTGTTTGCGGAACCACTCGCATTTAGAATCAAAGTGGGGCCCGCAAGTCACATCAAGCGTCAAATCAATCGTCATTCAAGTGATGGATATCTTGTCACTTTGAGTGATGGACAACCAGTCACTATTCATTGAGTGATGTGAATAGTTGATGTGAGTTGTTGGAAGGCTTTAATGCCTTTTTGCTTTTTGACTTTGGAAGTTGGATTTTTGGTATTAGATTTTTTAAATCTAAAAACCTAACACATCAACTTCATCTCCCTCCTCTCTCCCTCATGACTCACGGCCTTGGGCCAATTTTCTCTCAAAAATCTTCTTCCATGGCCGAATATAACAAGGATGAAGATGGTGATTTTTGTGGCAAAAATCACCAAGAGCTAGCACTCAAAAGAGTATATACAAAGGTGATAGGGAAGCCTATTCATGAGCATGGAATCCATCAACAAAGCTTGGAGCTTGGAGATTCATCCATGGAGTCCAAAAGTGGTGATTGGCCGAGAGCTTCTTCAACAAAGAGGAAAAGGATTTTCTTCGTCGCATTTCAAAGCCGTTCAATGTGAGTATGATTCCGCCATATTTCATTGAGTATTCACATGTGTTTCATGACTTGAAAATGATCTTTGGGACTTAATAGAAACCCAACAGACATATACCTGTCGAGCGGGGGTACCCATAATTGGAACTTAATCTTAATGAATCCAGGTAATTTGGTTAACATAGACATATGGTTTAATTGGATTATACTGGGTATGTGCAACTGACCATCGACAGAGGCTTTTGCATAATTTCGTGTTCCAGGTTAGCAAACTGATTTATTACACATATATAAGAGAATCAATTCATCTTTATAATAATATTGTGTGGAGTCACAACCCTAGATCTTTGAGTCTTTTGTTATTTTCCTTAGTACTTTCTTTGTGTCTTTTATTTATCAAATCCCCTTTCAACCAACCAAAAGCAATCATTTTATTCTCCCTATAATTAGATACATTTAAATAAATAGTATAAATAATTAATAACAACAATAGGAATTAAGTCTTTGTGGGATCGATATTTTTATACTAATTGAACGATACGTACGCTTGCGTTATACGTGTGTTTGCTTCGGTCAAGTTTTTGGCGCCGTTGCCGAGGACTTATTTTTCTTGAGTTATTAATTTTGAATCTATGTAATTTACTTGTATATAATTTTCTTTATTTTTTACCTGTAATTATTATTTTCTTTTATTTTCCAGGTGGTTGACATTGATCTTTTTTGGGAGATAGAAAAATTACGAGCTTTACTAGAAGTGTTGGACAGTTATGACCCATAGCGTCACTATTTGTACAGATCATGGTGTTGTTGTACAAATTAACTATGTGATAAATGAGATTGATCTCTTATCATTTGTGATTAGATCACCAAGATGTATAAATGATAGGAGGTCCTTATGATTTTTTCATGGATTGAGATGATATGAGACAGTATCAGTCCACGAAGGATAAATCATTAAATATCCCTAGTCAGAGTATTATCGAGATTGGACATCGATAATGCGTAAAAGACTAGTATTACACTTGCGAGCGTTGTGAGGGCAAAACGACATAGTTCTCATATATTTCAGTATAAGATACTCATGCAAGTGTAATAGGAGGTTGTGTTTTACCGATGGTACGGGAAACAGCTTCGCTCTAGATAGACCCCCTCGAAATTCCATTGGTAGTATGACTATGTGTCTATAAAAGTCCGAAATCAGGGTAGGTGTATTTGGTCTTAACCTGAGACTTGCACTGCTAATACTTGCGACAATCAATATACTTTGGTTTTGGTCGTCCAGGGCTTTAACAGGTTCTTTGTATGCCTCTACTGGGTATATTGAGAATCGTAGTGTGTTGGGTGTGATGTCAAGACGAAATTATCACTCCAGTCATAGTGGAGATGATGGTCACGTAGGATACGGAACTGGTTCTCTTATGTACTGCAGTCATCGGGATAAAATGACAAGGTCATGTGTATCCGATTATAGAGACTAGTTACCAGACATCCGACATGTGCTTCGTACGGGGCAGACACAATTCCAGCCCCAGGCCTAGCATATGATCATCTGATACTGGATCGAAATACTCAATACAATATATACTACGCCTGATATAGATCACTATATTCCTGTAAGGATATTTCTGGAGAATTAGGTAGGCATGGCGCTTTGCTAGAAGCCAACCTTGTCTTGTAAATCGGTAAAACGTAGTACTTGGTACTTACGTGTTCTGATAGTTCGACGACCGAATTTACTACCAACATATCCGGGGATCTCATGGGTCGCTTCCCGAAGATTCACCGATGACGTATAACTCGCACTTTAATTAATCTGGGATTAATTAGATGAGAGAGAAAATTAATCTGGGATTAATTGTGGAGATATTTTATCTGGGATAAAATATCATTAAAGATAGAAAAACGATTAATTTGGAATTAATTGACTAATTAATATATTCGATATATTATACGAAATTAGATTTCGACGCGGAATTAAAATTAGATTTTAATTCGGGTGAACGAGTTAATTTAGAATTAATTCGTTAGCGACGTGAATAGTGATTTCGCTAGGCATAATCATTTAATTGCGTCGCAAAGGAAAATTCGTTAATTTGGAATTAGCGAACCCGAGCCCGAGAGTGTTTGCGAGCGCATTCACATTTCGAATTCGAGTGCGGAACGCAAATCACATCAAGCGTCAAATCGCTAGTCACATATAGTGTCACATCATTCGTCAATCAAGTGATAGATGTCTTTCACTTTGAGTGATTTACACCAGTCACTATTCATGAGTGATGTGAGTTGATGGAAAGCTTTTGAAAGCCATAATGACATTTATTGTTATTTTAATCATTTGTATATGTTTTATTTTGATTTTTGAAATCAAAGGAAGTGTATTAGATACACTTAACACATTACAACACATATCCATCTCTCTCTCTCCTTGGTTCACGAAAATTGGAGCCAATTTCTTCATCTCTCTCTCTCGGCATTTTGGCCATTTCTTCACTGTTTTTCTGGGAAAAACCGCGAGCAAGGGAAGCAAAATGTGATATTTTTGTGGCAAAAACAGCAAGAGCTAGCACTCAAAGAGACATGCGAAGGTGATAGGGAAGTCCACCCATGAGCTTGGAATCACCATGACAAAGCTTAGAGCTTGGAAGAGAACCAAAATGGCCGAATTTGAGGATGACAGAAACTGCCACTGCCGAGCTTGGAGGAGGCAGAAAATAAAGTTTTGTTGTCCACCGCGTCACTCAACCGATCGATGTGAGTATTCCGCAACTCCCTCATTGTATTCGCACTTAGTTTTTATGCTTTATATTCGATCCTCGGGACTGTAGAACTCCAACAATGGTATCAGAGCGAAGTAAAAGCATGAAATATGATTTAGGGTTAAAATTTGGATAAATTGATTTTGAGCATGATTTAGTTAAATTGTTTGATTAAGTGTGCTTAAATGATATTGAATTGAAGTTTGATTGGATCAATTTCAATAAAAATGGTTTGGAACAATTTCCCCAATTTTTGAGGCTTGGCCGAAAATGTAATACCCTAATATCTTGGTGATTTTTTGATTTTTGATTCATTGGATGAGTTGGAATCAATTGGGAATGTTGATTTAATGTTAATTTGGATTTAATTGGATTGAATTCGGAATTGATTTTAAAAATCCCCAAAAGCCGAGAGTTATAGAGCATGATTGAGTTTGATTTTTGTTAAATTATGTTGGACATGATTTAATGATGATAATCATGATTAATTAGGCTAATTTGGTGTTTTGGAAATATTGATTTGGGTGATTAATTGTGTTATACACTTTAGGTAATTAAATTGTGAAATTGGATTTTGTAATTTAATTGAATTGGGCTTAAATTGGATTTGGGCTTGAAATGTTGTAATTGGGCTTATTGGGCTTGGTTGTACCAAGTTGGGTTTAGGCTAAATTGGTTGGATCCAATTGGGCCCAAAACCGCATCCATAAAGCCTAAATGCGATTAATGGACCTTTAAAGTTTAATTGGGCCTAAATTGATTTCTAGGCTTATGGGGTAATTCCTTGATTGGGCTTTGGTTATTGGGTTTGACCCAAGTTGACCAAAAGTCCACGCCTTAAAGAAATTAATTAAAAGCCCATTGGACTTTAATTAAATTAATATTGGATATTAATCGGGCTTTGAGACCCGTAATGATTAAATTTGGAATTTAAGTCGTAAAGGTTCGTTAATAAAGTGTAATATTTAATTTGGAATTAAATGGCGAATTAGTATTAAATACAAATTGAATTGGATTTAATTATGTAGTTTAATTTAATTCTAGAATTCGTACTTTGAGTACTTATTCGCAAAATGAGTTTGACTAGTGCAAAATCAAATCGTTGTTTGAACATTGGATGGTCACTAATTATCAGATTAATTAATTGGATTAGATTGATTGATAACATGCTTGAGTGAATACATGGTTGCGATACATGAATAATGTATATCGGATGGATATTAGATGGGTGAGGCAATTTTAGAAATTGTTGTAATAAATTTAGAATTTATTAATTGGACCTGCGTGTCCAGCCTTATTACCTCCTTATTCTTTGTATTCTCTTCTCACCTATTCCCCTCAATGTAAATGAGGTTTCTTTAGAAGTGTAGTGTAACGGGTAGAAGTAAATACTTGTGCTAGCGGGAGAGAGGAAATGGAGAGATTTGATCTAGGATCAATGTGTTAAGTATCCATCCGCATATCATTATTATTTTATTACGCGCTTTATTATTATTTAGAATGCATGTTTAAGGGTGTATGATGATGAGACCTTAACAAAGATAATAAATTGGTTGCCAATTTACACTCAAAAAACCCTCGCAAAATATTAAGCGTTTTTCCTTCCATTGAGTGATTCTTACTCAGATCCAAAACTGGCATTGGTTTGTTGGCCAAAGTCAAGACCTTTGTCCGTCGAGGATGTGTTTGAATCATGAGAGCTTTGTTCCATATCAGTGTCTTGTCCAAGTTGTGGTTTGTTGGCCAAAGTCAAGACCACTTCCTGTCCATCGACATGATTACGAAGCTTTCCATGGTCAATGGGTCACGCTTAACTGGGATCACTAAGTTTTTTGTGCCAAAGCCAAGACTTAGTTGATTCAGAGGAAAAAGGTTAGGTAATATATTGGTATATATTGGCATATATAAGATATATGTTTCGGACTTGGATGTCCCCCTACTGGATCTAGGAATTGGATTGGATCCAATTGATCTTAGAGATCTACCTAGTTAATTATCATACAATTTGTTGACCAAAGTCAAGATTGTGTGATTTTAACGGGATCCTAGCCCACTAGGAAACACGGTTTCCCGAGTACTCGACAGAGGGTTAGAGGCTCGCCGAAAAATAGTGGGAGGCAAGAATTGAATTTGCAATATTCGTTTAATTACTTGCCATACGCGCTCAAACAAATATCATTCGTCAATTATATTAAATGATAGTTGGACTAATATTTAAAACGTTGTTTTATAAAACAGTTGGACTGTATTCAACCTATTAAAAGTATAGTTGATTAATATAGTTGGACTATAATAGTCATTATATTTAAAAGTACCTAAATCGTTGATTAAATAATTAGACTATTAAAATCAAGATATAATTGAAAGATTGACATTTAAAACATAATCCTGGGGAAAATGTATTTAAATGGTTTAATTATCAAAATTGGGAATAATTTCAGGATGGTCCTGAAAAACTAATAAGTTACTTTATTTGATAAAATAACATATTATGCCTAAGCCCGGAATTAAGCAAATAAGTAGAGCATGATATTTGGAATATTCATGTGATGATGACTTTAGTGCTTAATCCATTAAGCTTGTCGCAGTAGACTCCTTAATTTCTTAATTAGAACTAAGGATTAGATCCTTAAAGTATGATAAATGAAATCGAAGGATCTTCATAAATCTATTCTTAGATCTTAGAAGTACTAAATTGCAATAGTAAACTCATGGAGGGTTAATGGCTATTCTCAAGGAGACAAAGCCAAAGTTTGCAATAAGGCAAGATGCGCAAGGCGTACTTTATTTCGATATTCTAGAAGGCCAAGGCATGGCCAAAGGCTTCTGGGGTACCAAAAAGGGCAAAGGCAAAATCATTATAATCTTCTGGGAAGATAAATGACATATCCCAAAATGTCTGCCTAAATGTGGCAAACGGGATCGCGAAAGCGTGACTGCCGTTTGGACAAAGCAGACATGAAGGAATTGAAGAACGGGCAAGGCTCTGACTTCAAATATGTTTGTCATATTATGTTCACTACTAGTATTAAAATTGGATTTTAAATACTTAGTGTGATACATATATATTATATTGATGTTCAGAATCTGATATGAGCAGGATACTAACTTCAGATTGAGATTAATCTGCGAATTGAAAACGGGATGAAAGTCAATATTTTAACCGTAGATACCTAATTTTAGGAACTACCCTTTGGGTGTGTACTTAAATTAGGAAACTGTTATAATGTAACTAGTTTGACTAGAAACATTATCTCTATATCAGTGTATAACCCGCTGCAGGTGTACCCTTATATTCTATAACACTAAAGTGTTTTATTTTATAAAGATGATGCTGAGATAAACACATTAGATGTGAATAACAGAATTTATATTTTGAATATAAATAAATCTCAAACATAAACATGAAAAACAAATAGCTCAAACTGATTTGATCAGAATAAACTCAATTGTGGCATTGTTGTCTGGGACACAACTAAAACAAGAATCATATATCCATACTTTTGAAGAGTGGGTACTCGGACTGATTTGATTCTATTCAAATAAAGTCTACGAATCTAGTTAATTGAGCAAAGTGCCTAAAACACCTTTACTTGGTAAAAGTGTAAATGCCACCGATCTGTTAGCCCTAGTTCATAGTGAAGCAAGTGGGCCCATGTCTAGCTAGGCTAGATGTGGATATGAATATTTCGTGACCTTTACGGATGTGGCATCGCATTATGGTTATGTGTTTCTTTGAAACAAAAATCGAAAACTTTTAAAGTTTTCGACACGAAATAGACAAACAGATCGGCTATAGTATTAAATCGTCACGGTTAGACCATGATGAAAATACTTAAGCAATAAGTTTCTAATATACTTGAGAGAGTATAGTATTCTTTCAATGAGGACTCCTCCCGGAACACGTCAATTTGACGGTGTGTCCGAACTGAGTAACTGAATTTTGTTGGACATGATAAGGTTAATCATGAGTCGCTCTGAGCTACCATTTCCTTCAACGGATAAGCATTAATAGTGCAGAACTTATTTAGAATAAGGTTCCATAAAAAGCTATTTGACAGACTTCATATTAGATATGAACAGGAAAGAAACCGGGTTTCTCATTCCTGAACATTTGGGAATGCTGGGCATATGTTTGGATGATACCAAACTAAAACCCAAATTGGATAAGTGCCAATTGTAGGTTATCCTAGGGATACCAAAGTATAGTACTTATACAACTCACATGAGAACAATTTAATTGTTGCTCACCATGCGGTTTTCCTAAGAGGAATACCTATATGCAGTGGTAAGTGGGAGGATAGTAAGACTCGATGAAAATCGGAGTAACACTATTCCTGGCACCAATTCCTTAATGGAACACAAATAGTTCATCTAGGATGAAACTATACCAATAATATTCGAATACACAAGAACCAAGTAAGTCGGAGAGAGTCAGAAAACAACCTAGGGTATGGGTTTCTGATCTCACCTTATAAAGATGTCAATCTTATTGAGGAATACCAACTGACTACGAATGAGGAAGTGATACAAGGTATCGACTCCTTATTATGACAAAGTGTCATGAGTCCGAAATGGATTCCATGTATACCAATTATGTTGAGACACTAGTTGATGTACCGCAAGGCATTGTGCCTATTGGTACTATAAGTCTTCAAGGAAGACATACATGAATGGCAACATACCAACGTATAAAGCTAGGCTTTTAGCGGAAAGGTATCGTTATCAACATTGTGTTGATTACGATTCAACCTTTTACCTGTTGCCACGGTAAATCCATTTGGATAATGCTTGCTAATGCTGCATGTTTCATTTATGAAATGTGAGCTGAACGGGAAAATCGCTTTCCTTAAAAGGAAACCTTTTGAGGATGTTACAATATCCTGTCGGTTTTGTCGTAAGATAACTAGCAAACAAGGTTTGCAGGTATTCAATCCATGTTTGGATTAAAGCAAACATAGGTTCTTTGAATTATCATTTTGATGTAATCATAATGGTATATGATTTAATTCAAAACGAAAATGATTCTTGTGTATATAAGGATGTTAGTAGGAGCGCACTGACAATGGCTATCCTATCAATAATGATAATATGTCATTTCTTGGAAATGATATTCCTATAAATATAATCAGTGAAAGCTTGGCTTTCGAGAAAACTCTCCGAGAACTCGTACATTGAAAAATGTACGCGACCTGGTGTCTTATACGCTTGAGCATATGGAGTCACAAACAGGCAATCCAAGTGATAGTCACTGGATTGAAGTTAAGAACATCCTTTAGTATCTTAGAGATCTAAGGATGCTGTCTTATACTATGGAGAAGGAGAACTTGAAGTGACTGGGATCACTACTGCAAGTTTCCTAACCGATATAAATGACTACAAGTTGCAAACGGTACTATACAGTTTGAATAACGGAATAGTGAGCTGGAAATCTTCATAGCAAGATACTGTTACCGAATAAACAACAAATACGGATTATTGCTGCGGCTGAGGCAGCAATAAAAGCTATTTGGATCAATAATAAATCTAATTAGATTAGATATAATTCTATTAGCAGCTGAGCTAGGCTACAACACAACTATTTATCTGATTCGTTCGAATCATACATCGTGGCGATGTGATGATCGAATAAATCGCATCAGATGATAATCATGCAAATCCGCTGACGAAAGCATCCTCAGCAATTTGAGCCAACCGTACATAGTTCGGGTGTTAGACACTCGAGTGACTGGTTATAGGCCAAGTGCGAGATTGTTGGACAGTTATGACCTATAGCGTCACTATTTGTACATATCATGGTGTTGTTGTACAAATTAACTATGTGACAAAGGAGATTGCTCTCTTATCATTTGTGATTAGATCACCAAGATGTATAAATGATAGGAGGTCCTTATGATTTTTTCCTGGATTGAGATGATATGAGACAGTATTAGTCCATGAAGGATAAATCATTAAATATCCCTAGTCAGAGTATTATCGAGATTGGACATCGATAATGCATAAAAGACTAGTATTACACTTGCGCGCGTTGTGAGGGCACAACGACATAGTTCTCATATATTTGGGTATAAGATACTCATGCAAGTGTAATAGGAGGTTGTGTTTTACCGATGGTACGGGAAACAGCTTCCCTCTGGATAGATCCCCTCGGAATTCCATTGGTAGTATGACTATGTGTCTATGGAAGTGCGAAATCAGGGTAGGTGTATTTAGTCTTAACCTGAGACTTGCACCGCTAATAATTGCGACAATCAATATACTTTGGTTTTGGTCGTCCATGGCTTTAACAGGTTCTGTGTACGCCTCTGCTGGGTATATTGAGAATCGTAGTGTGTTGGGTGTGATGTCAAGACAGAATTATCACTGCAGTCATAGTGGAGATGATGGTCACATAGGATACAGAACTGGTTCTCTTATGTACTGCAGTCATCGGGATAAAATGACAAGGTCATATTTATCCGATTATAGAGACTAGTTACCAGACATCCGACATGTGCTTCGTACGGGGCAGACACAATTCCAGCCCCAGGCCTAGCATATGATCATCTGATACTAGATCGAAATACGCAATACAATATATACTACGCCTGATATAGATCACTATATTCCTGTAAGGATATTTATGGAGAATTGGGTAGGCATGACGCTTTGCTAGAAGCCAACCTTGTCTTGTAAATCGGTAAAACGTAGTACTTGGTACTTACGTGTTCTGATAGTCCGACGACCGAATTTACTACCAACATATCCGGGGATCTCATGGGTCGCTTCCCGAAGATTCACCGATGACGTATGACTCGCAATTTAATTAATCTGGGATTAATTAAATGAGAGAGTGTAGGCATTACATTTTTTCATGTGAAACCCGATGATGAGTCTCAGTTTGAGGCACTACCTTTTTAGTTAAGGATATTGTGGGAAACGGTCGTCGGAAGGGAATCAGTGTTTCATTAGATTTTTATTCACTTGTTTAGCGTCAGGCTCACTTATTGGACCTCCGTTTAAAGCACTCTTGGCCCAAACCCACTCACCGAACCAACACAACACCTAGCTTACCAAGACAGAGCCCACACCCACACCCACCTAGGCCCACACGCCCATGGCCTCTAAAATACACCCAAATTAAATTAAATATTAACTAAATAAATTATTAATTAAGTCATTTACCAAATTAAATAAGAAATAAAATATAATTATACCAAATTAAAATATTGTAACTTCCTAATTCAAAATAATATATACTAAATTAAAGAAAAAATTAAATTAAATCATACCTAATTAAGATAAATCACAAATATTATATACCTTACTTAACCAATATCATGCCTAAATAAGATAAATCAAATATTCAACCTTTCTAATTCACCAAAATTTGTCCCCCCCAATCAATCAAATCCTTTCCTTGTTTGACACCAAATCCAATCTATTCCTTGTGAGACAAGGGGAACCCCTAGCCCTTGTCTATATAAACAACCCAAAACCAAAGCCAACCCCCTCTCCAATCTCTCACAATTCACGCCCATACATGCCCAAGAAACCCTAGCCCCATTCACGCATACAACAACCCATTTCCACCGAACAGAAGCCCCAAAAACTGCAGCCATATCACCGAAAAACACCTTAAAACAGTCCCTAAAATCCTTAAAATAGTAACATAAAAAACTACACCCTAAGCCTCCTTAAACAACCGAAAAATACAGCCCTTAGACCCCTAAAAAATGCAAAAATAGTAGCTTTAAAGACCTGAAATAGTAAGCAGAGAATACAAAGAAAACAGCAGCAAAACGGAGGTCAAACATCAAGCAAAACAGTGAAACAGTGAGCTAAGACGCTAAACCAGTGAACCGGAGAAGTTGAGGAGCTTTAACCCTTCCGATCTCCGTGAAACGTAAGTCTGAAAGTCGGTAAAAAAGGTTAGACCTGATGGTATTTTTCACATTTGTTTTCAGTTTTATCTTTATTATTTATCGAGTTTTGTTCGCATGATTACTATATTAAAATACATATTCTGGCCCTTGAGTAGATAAATATGCATATATTGTAAAATGATGTATGTTGTGGCCCTTGAATAAACTGAAAAATGTGTCGCCTCTCGTGGTATATAGGATGGAAACCCGGAAATAAATTTCATAGCCGATTCCGAATGGACGGTAGTATGATCTGTACTCGGGATACAACTTCACGTACCACTTGAGTAAACGGCGCATATTTTGTTTTATGTTGTTTTGATTTGTTTGTCATTCGTTACTTGACTTCCGCATGTTATTTGTTTATGTAATGATGTGATCGAGCGCATTGGCTTAGTAAGTTGGATTAAAGGTCCCCTATTCTGAGGGGTTAAAATCCTTTACCACGATGCTTTACTGCGCCGATCGATGTATATTCGGTTGAATGTAAGATGTGTTCAATCGGGTATACGAAGTCTGATATTATTGTCTTTATTTTTATATGCATGATGTGATCGAGCGCATGGGCTTAGTAAGTTGGATTAAAGGTCCCCTATTTTGAGGGGTTAAAACCCTTTATCACGATGCTTTGCCGCGCCAATCGATGTATACTCGGTTGAATGTAAGATGTGTTCAATCGGGTATACGAAGTCTGATATTATTGTCTTTATTGTTTATATGTATGATGTAATCGAGTGCATGGGCTTAGTAAGTTGGATTAAAGGTCCCTATTCTGAGAGGTTAAAACCTTTTACCACGATGCTTTGCCGCGCCGATTGATGTATATTCGGTTGAATGTAAGATGTGTTCAATCGAGTATACGAAGTTCCATATATTTATCTTTATCTTTGTACGCATTGTAATGAAAAGCGCATGGGCTTATTGTGTTGGACTAAAAGGTTCTCCATTTGGGGGAAGGAAAGCCTAAAAGGCTACATTTACCACGATAGTTGCCGCGTCTTTCATCTATTGATTGCATCATCTATCCTTGTCTTGGCTCAATCTATTATCGCTTGTGTATCCATGTTATGACAGCATTCGGGTATTATTTCTCGTGGTATATCGGATGGAAACCCAGATATAAATTCCGTAGCCGATTCTGAATGGACGGTAATGCGGTCTACACTTGGGATACAATTCCACGTACCACTTGGAAAAATTCCCACATATGTGTTTGTGTCAATCTTAGATATCATTTTCTGTATCACATCATTGCACGTCTATTCCATGTTCATAATTGCCTCTTTAGTTATTTATTCTCATTATGCGTTTAATTGCCTTTCCTTAATATGCATGCTTGTATGAATGTTATTTGTTTGCGCTTCTGTGTCTATCCATGTGAAATTGCATATTTGCCGTCATTTTGATATCGCATGCTAGTATCACTATGATTTATTTGCGTTTCTGTATTCATGAATGTTACATGAAATTGTATGCTTTCCGTATGTCAATTTATCCTTATGCAAGCAAATTCGGACATAGATTATATGCAAATAGGTTGTATGCAAATTTGGACATAGATTGTATGCAAATAGGTTCTATGCAAATATGAAGATGTGTTACATATGCACTTGGATGAACTTTTGATTTATGCATGTGAAATAGAATACCCTTGGGAATGTATATTGCTAGATTCGATTAAATTATTGCACAAATCATTTTATTACAAGTGGCATAAGTAAGTGACCATTCCGAACCCAACGGTTTGAGGTCTTCCCTTGTGAGGGGTGAGTGCGGCCTTAAATCCTTGTCTCGGTTCACACCAGGTGGCGACTCCATTATTCTCCGGTTTAGTTCCCCGCGGACTACTCCGTACTCCCAACCAGGCCGCGAGCCTGGAACAGCATGCGTCGCCCAGTTTGTGTTCCCACAGTCTGGTGACTCCACTGGGGATAGAGAATCGGCCCCGAAATAATGTCTTGTAATATTATGATTTGTGCTTTAATTAACCGTGTCTACCGTGGGTTAAAATGGGTTTAATCAAAGGCACTTTGAGGCTAGGTAATGGTTTGGTGTCTTCCTTCACTCACTACCTTTCTAGAAGGAAAAGCTGTGAAGGCACCTAGATAGCCATCTACTCGTAGCCTATTGTGATGGACTAATTTGGAGGACTCGTTGTTTATTCCTGACACCAAGCGATAAGTGTTGGAGTTTAATCAAGTCCACAAGATCACAAACAATGCATAAAAACGACATAAGAACACATCAAAGGAGGTGGCGGAATCAACTCACATTGAATTCGGTTTTGATGTTTGAAGAACAAGGTGCGTTTTTGGCTCCCTCCAAGTCACGGCAGTAGCTTCTCCTTGCAGTGGGCTGTGCGGTTTTGGACTGGTTTGGATCCTCCAAGATTCGGCCATGTGAGACTCCATTGAAGCTCCAAGCTTCAAGCTTCCTTGCTCAAGAGATGCTTCCCTATCACCTATGTATGCCTCCTAGAGTGTGCTAGCACTAATCATCTTCCATGCATCTCGATTTTTCAGTGAACCAGAAAAAAATGAAGAAGAAAACGGCAGTGAAGCCGTGAGATGCAGAGGAAAAAGAGAGGGAAGAGAGAAAAACGTTTGCCTGCATGTTGGAGAGAGAGAGAGGACCGAATATATGTATAAAGTGAAAAGAAAAAGTAATTTATATTTATTTATTTATTTTCCAAAAATAAATAAAAAATATATATATTCCAAACCTTTTCATATTCCATCACTTTTACTTATAACTTTAAGTCATATCACATCACTTTTCACATCACTTTTCTATATTCACATCATGTCACTTTAATAAAGTGACAACATGTCATATCACATCACTCAAAGTGACAATTGATTTGACGCATGATGTGACAAACGATTTGACGCTTGATGTGACTCGCGTGCCGCGTTCGAATTCGAAATGCGAACGCGCTCGCAATCACTCTCGGGCTCGGGTTTGCTAATTCCAAATTAACGAATTTTCCGTCCCGTCGCAATTAAATGATTACGCCTAGCGAAATCACTATTCACGTCGTTAACGAATTAATTCTAAATTAATTCGTTCGCCCGAATTAAAATCTAATTTTAATTCCGCGTCAAAATCCAATTTCGATTAATATATCGAATATATTAATTTTACCGATTAATTCCAAATTAATCGTTCTCTCTCTTTAATTAATATTTTCCCAGATAAAATATCTCCGCAATTAATCCCAGATTAATTTTCTCTCTCATCGAATTAATCCCAGATTAATTCTATCTCTCTCTTCTAATTAATCCCAGATTAATCAAAGTGCGAGTCATACGTCATCGGTGAATCTTCAGGAAGCGACCCATGAGATCTCCGGATATGTTGGCAGTAAATACGATCGTCGGACTGTCCGAACACGTAAGTACCTCGTACTACGTTTATATCGATTTACAAGACAAGGTTGGCTTCTAGCAAAGCGCCATGCCTACCCAATTCTCCAGAAATATTCTTACAGGAATATATAGATCTGTATCAAGCGTAGTATACCGTAGTATTGTGTATATCGGCCCAGTATCGGATAATCACGTGCTAGGGCTGGGGCTGGATAAGTGTCTGCCCCGTCCGAAACACATGTCGGATGTCTGGTAACATAGTCTCTATAATCGGATATACATGACCTGGTCACAATATCCCGATTGGTTGCGCAACACTCAAGAGCACTAGTACCGTATCCTGCGTGACATCATCTCCAAATGACTGAAGTGATACTTCCGTCTTGACATCACACCCAATACACTACGACTCTCTGATAAACCCAGAAGTGGTGTACACAGAACGGTTAAAGTCCCCTACCACCAAGACCAAAGTTTATCGATTATCGTAAGTATTAGCGATGCAAGTCTCAGGTTAAGACTATACACACCTACCTCGATTTCGGCCTCCCATAGACACATAGTCATAATACCAATGGATTCCGAGGGGTCTATCCAGAGCGAAGCTGTTTCCCGTACCATCGGTGAAACACGACCTCCTATCGCACTTGCATAAGTATCCAATACTTATATATATGAGAATTATGCCGTTGTGCCCTCACAAACGCGCACAAGTGCAATACTAGCCTATTCCGCATTATCGATGTCCAGTCTCGATAATACTACGGCTAGGGATATTTAATGATTAAACCTTCGGGGACTGATACTGTCTCATATCATTCTCAGTCCAGGTACTAATCATAGGGACCTCTCTTCATTTATATATCTATGGTGATCTAATCACAAATGATGAGAGTGCAATTTCCTTATTACATAGTTAATTTGCTACAACAACACAATGATCTGTGCAAATAGTGACGCTATGGGTCATATTATCCAACAATCTCCCACTTGGCACATAGCCAGTCACTCGAGTGTCTAACACCCGAACTATGTACAATTCGCTCAAATTACTGAGGAAAGGTTTTCGTCAGCGGATTTGCTTAATTATCGTCTGACGCGATTTACACGATCATCACATCGCCACGATGTATGATCCGAACGAATCAGATGATATAGAAGTATATATCTGGATCGTCGATGAGACCTTTAATTCTTTAGCCTGTGCTGACGCCTAGCTCAGCTGCTAACAGAACTATATCTAATCTAATTAGATTTATTATCGATCCAAATGGCTTCTATTGCTGCTGCCTCAGCTGCAGCAATAATCCGCATTTGTTGTTAATTCGGCAACAGTTATCTTGCTCGGAAGATTTCCAGCTTACTGTCCCAGTGTTCAAACTTTATAGTACCGCAGTATTTAACGGTTTGGAAACTTGCAGCAGTGATCCCAGTCACTTCAAGTTCTCCATCTCCATAGTTTAAGACAACATCTTTAGTTCTCTCAGATACTAACAGATGTTCTTAATCTTCAATCCAGTGACTATCACTTGGATTGACCCGATTGTGACTCCATATGCTCAAAGCGTATGAGACACCAATACAAGTACATTTTAAATGTACAATTTCTCAGAGAGTGTTACCAACTCCAAATCTAGCCCAGTAGATCTTTATTCCTTGAATAAAGGTTGTTACTCCCCAGAATTCTACGGAGAATTTCTATTGAAAGAATATCTATGAAAGCCAAGCTTTCATCTATAGGAATTTCATCGTCAGTGCCCTCCCACTAACCTCCTTATATACACAAGAATTATTTCGTTTTGAGTCAAATCATAAACCATTATAATTATTTCAAAACGTCAGTTCCAAGAACCTTATGCTTGCTTCAATCCAAACATGGATCGAATAACCGGTAAACCTTGTTTGTCGGTTATACAAAATCGTCAGGATGTTGAAAGTATCCTCCAAAAGGTTTCCTTTTCAGGAAAGCGATTTTGATCTGCAACTGACACATTTCATAAATGAAATATGCAGTTATCAACAAGCATCTTCAAAATGGATTTACCATGGCAACAGGTAAAAGGTTGAACCGTTATTAACACAATGTTGATAACGATACCTTTCCGTCAAAAGCCCAGCTTTGTACGTTGGTACAATGCTTTGTGGTACAACAACTAGTATCCATAATAGTCGTTAAACATGGAATCCATTTTCGATTCATGGCACTTTGCCATAATAGGGAGTCGATACCTTGTATCACTACCTCATACGTAATCAGTTGGTGTACCTTAAAAGATTAACATCTTTATGAGGTGAGATCAGAAACCCATACCCCAGGTTGTTTTCTGACTCTCTCTGATCTACGCGATTTCTTGTGTATTTGAAGATTAATGGTATAGATTCATCATTGATGAACTATTTGTGTTCCATTACGGACCTTGTGCCTAGAACAGTATTACTTCGATTTTCATCGAGTATCACTATCCTCCCACTGACCACTGCATATCGGTATTCCTCTCAGGAAAACCGCATGGTGAGCAACAATCACATTGTTCTCATGTGGGATTTATAAGTACTATACTTATGGTTTCCCTTAGGATAACCTATATTGGCACTAATCCACTTTGGGTTCTTAGTTTGGTATCATCCAAACTTTATGCCTGGCATACCCAAATTATCAGGAATGAGAAACCTCGTTTCTTTCCTGTTCATATCCTATATGATATCTGTCAAACAGATTTATATGGAACCTTATTCTAAATAAGTTTTGCACTGTTAATACATATCCTGTTGAAGGAAACAGTAGCTCAGAGCGACTCGCGAAAAACCTAATCATGTCCAACAAAACTTGGTTTTTGTTCTGACACACCGTCAATTGACGTGTCTCGGGAGGAGTCCTCATATGAAAGAATACCGTAATCTTTCATGTACGTATGAAACTTACTGCTTAAGTATTTACCAATACGGTCTTACCGTGCGGCATAATACTACAGCCGATCTGTTTGTATACTTCGTGTCGAAACTCAAAGTTTCGTATTTGTGTTCTTCAAAGAAAAAACATAACCATAACGTGATGCCATATCCGTTAAGGTCACGAAATATTCATGTACACATTTAGCCAAGCTAGATATGGGCCCACTTACTTCACCATGAATAGGGTTTACAGATCGGTGGCCTTTACACTATTACCTAGTAAATAGTATTTTAGGTACTTTACCTAGTAAACTAGATTCGTAGACCTTATTTGAATAGTCAAATCAGTCCTAGTACCCACTCTTCAAAAGTGTGGATATACGAGTCTTGTTTAATTGTGTCCCAGACAACAATGCCACAAATAAGTCTCTATTGATCAAATCAATATGAGCTAATTTATTTGTCATTTTATATGTTTGAGATTTTATTTATATTCAAAATATAAATTCTGTTATTCACATCTAATGTGTTTATCTCGGTATCATCTTTATATAATAAAACACTTAGTGTTCTAGAATATAAAGGTTTTATCCGCAATGGATTAAACACAGATATAGAGATAATGTCTCTAGTCAAACTAGTTACATTATAACAGTTCCTAATTTAAGTACATACCCAAAGGGTAGTTCCTAAACTTAGGTATCCACGGTCGAAACAGCGACCTTCGTCCCGTTTCCGATTCGCAGAGGAATCTCAGCTTGAAGTCAGTATCCTGCTTAAAGCAGATCCTGAATATCAATACATATATTTTATGTACCACACTAAGTATTTAAAATCTAATTTCAATACTAGCTGTGAACATAACTAAGACAAACATATTTAAAGTTAGAGCCTCGCCCTTTCTTTAATTCCTTCGTGTCTTCCATATCCAAATGGTAGTCACTTTGGGATATGTCAATTATCCTTTTCAATATTTTAGGAACCTTAGGCGAAGCCTTGGGTTTTTAGAATATGAAAGGAATGTGCACCTCGTGCTACATGCCCAATTGCAAACTTTGACTTTACATGAATAGTCAATTAATTCTCCAAGAATTATAAATTGCAATTTTAATACTTCTTAAATCCAAAATATAGATTTATGACAAGTATATTAAATTAAGCATTAAAAGTCATCATCACATGAATCTTCCAAAGATTTTATGCTCTACTTATATTGCTTAATTTTGGGCTTAAGGTATAATAAGTTATTTTATCAAATAAAGTAACCTATTATTTATTCCCAATTTGAAAATTAAATCATTTAAAATATTTTAATCCTAGATTATATTTTAAATATTCAACTTTTCAATTTTATCTTGATTACAATAGTCCAACTATTTAATCAACGATTAGTGGTACTATATATATTATAATGATTATAATAGTCCAACTATATAATCAAATATAATCCAAATTAATTAACCTCAATTACATTGATTACTATAATCCAATTATAAAATCAACTGTAAACTGAAATTAATTAATTCAAATATATTGATTAATATAATCCAATTATATATAATCAAGTATAATACAGTCCAACTGTTTATTAAAACAACAATTTTAAATATTAGTCTAACTAACATTTAATATAACGACGAAATAATTTAAATGAGCGTGTTTAGCGAGTATTCGAACGAATGTTGCAAATTCAATACTTGCCTCCCACTATTTTTCGTCGAGCCTCTAACCCTCTGTGGAGTACTCGGGAAACCGTGTTTCCTAGTGGGCTAGGATCCTATTAAATAACACACAACCCTGACTTTGGCCAATAAAAAGCTGTATGCTATTTAACTAGGTAGATCTCACAGATCAATTGGATCTCATCCAATTCCTAGATCCGGTTAGGTGGACATCCAAGTCCGAAACATATGTATAATGTCAATGTATCCAATACATTTTCCTAACCCTATCCTCTGAATCATCTAGGCCTTGGCTTTGGCCAAAAACAAACCTAATGATTCCAGTTAAGCTGGACCATTGACGAGGAAAGTTTTGTAATCAATGTCATTGGACAAAAAGTGACCTGACTTTGGCCAATAAAAATCACGATTTGGACAAGACACCGATATGCAACAAAACTCTCATGATTCAAGTACATCCTTGATTGACAAAGGTCTTGACTTTGGTCAATAAAAACCAATGCCAACTTCGGATCTTGAACAAGAATCATTCAATGGAAGGATATTTGCTTAATATAAAACGAGGGTTTTTCGCGTGCAAATTGGCTACCAATTTAATTATCTTTGTTAAGGTCTCATCATCATACACCCTTAAGCATGCATTCTAAACACATAATAAAGCGAGTATGAAATAAAATAATAATGATATGCGGATGGATATTTTACATTGATCCTAGATCAAATCTCTCACTTTCTCTCTCCCGCTAGCACTTGTATTACTTCTACCCGTTACACTACACTTCTAAAGAAACCTCTTTTACATGGAGGGGAATAGGTGAGAAGAGAATACAAAGAAATAAGAGATAAGGCTGGACACGCAGGTCCAATTTAATAAATCAAATTTATTACAATTTCCAAAATCGCCCAACCCGACTAATATCCATCCGATATACATTATTCAAACATCACAACCATGTATTCATACAAGCATGTTATCAATCAATCAATCAAATTAATTAATCTTGATTATTAGTGATCATCCAATGTTCAAACAAAGATTTGATTTTTGTTCGAGTCAAACTCGTATTGCAAACACGTACTCAAAGTACAATTTCTACGAATTAAATTAAATTACATAATTAAATCCAATTAATACGTATTTAATTCTAATTCATTATTTAATTCCAAATTAAATATTACACTTTATTAACGAACCTTTACGACTTAAATTCCAAATTTAATCGCAACGGTCTCAAAGCCCGATTAACATCTAATGTTTTATTTAATTAAAGTCCAATGGGCTTTTAATTAATTTCTACAGGCGTGGACTTTTGGTCAACTCGGGTCAAACCGAACAACCAAAATCCAATCCGGGAGCTACCCCATAAGCCTTAAATTAATTTGGCCCATTAGGCCCATTAAATAATTAAGGTTCATTAAGTCATAATTGGACCTTTTGGATTCGGTTTTGGGCCTAATTGGATCCAACCAATTTTGCCTAAACCCAACTTTGTTACAACAAAGCCCAAAAGCCCAATTACAACCCAACAAGCCCAATTTCCAAATCAAGCCCAAATTAATTAACTTATAAAATTTCAAATTTCACAATTAATTAACCTAAGTGTAATACACAATCAATTACCCAATTAACATTTCTAAATATCAATTAGCCCAATTAATCATGCACTTTAACAACCAATAGTGTCCAACACAATTCAATCATAATCAAACCAAATTAACATGCTTTCAAGTCTCGGCAATTAGGGGTTTTTCAATTCGATTCTGTTTCAATCCAATTGAGTCCACAATCATAATTTCCCAAATCAATATAATTCATCCAATGAATAAAACAACAAAATCACAAAGAATTTCATGTTCTTTAAAATCGGCCAAGCCACTTAGAAAGGAAAAATGTTCCAAATCAAAATTCAATCCAATTGAACTTCAAAACAACATTAACCAATTGTTTTAAGTCATCCAATGATCAAACAAAACAAAATTACCAAGACATTAGGGTTATTCCAATTTTCGGCCAAGCCTCCAATTTGGGGAAAATTGAATCCATCCAATTTCATGAAATTGATCACACACAATCTCAATTAAACTTGTTCTAAGCATACTTAAACATCCAATTCAATTAAAACATGCTTAAACACATTTTACCCAATTAAAGTTTTGACCAAAAATTTGCAAATTGGGGAAAATCAATCCAATCAATTTTTGTCAAATTGATTACATATATCTCAATTAGATCATATATAAGCATTATTGAACAATCAATTTGTCATAATCAAGCCAAAATCAAAAAGCCCCAAAATTACTCAAGAACCCTAATTTCGGTTTTCATGCATCAATGGCTCTAGATACCAATGTTGGAGTTTAATCAAGTCCACAAGATCACAAACAATGCATAAAAACGACATAAGAACACATCAAAGGAGGTGGCGGAATCAATCACATTGAATTCGATTTTGATGTTTGAAGAACAAGGTGCGTTTTTGGCTCCCTCCAAGTCACGACAGTAGCTCTCCTTGCAGTGGGCTGTGCGGTTTGGACGGGTTTGTGATCCTCCAAGATTCGGCCATGTGAGACTCCATTGAAGCTCCAAGCTTCAAGCTTCCTTGCTCAAGGAGATGCTTCCATAGCCACCGTGTATGCCTCCTAGAGTGTGCAGCACTATCATCTTCCATGCATCTCGATTGGTCAGGAAAAACCAGAAAAAAAAATGAAGAAGAAAACGGCAGTGAAGCCGTGAGATGCAGAGGGAAAAAGAGAGGAAGAGAGAAAAACGTTTGCCTTGCATGTGGAGAGAGAGAGAGGACCGAATATATGTATAAAGTGAAAAGAAAAAGCCATTATATTTATTTATTTATTTTCCAAAAATAAAAAAACAAATATATATATTCCAAACCTTTTCATATTCATCACTTTTACTTATAACTTTAAGTCATATCACCACACTTTTCACATCACTTTTCTATATTCACATCATGTCACTTTAATAAGTGACAACATGTCATATCACATCACTCAAAGTGACAATTGATTTGACGCATGATGTGACAAATGATTTGACGCTTGATGTGACTCGCGTGCCGCGTTCGAATTCGAAATGCGAACGCGCTCGCAATCACTCTCGGGCTCGGGTTCGCTAATTCCAATTAACGAATTTTCCGTCGCGTCGCAATTAAATGATTACGCCTAGCGAAATCACTATTCACGTCGTTAACGAATTAATTCTAAATTAATTCGTTCGCCCGAATTAAAATCTAATTTTAATTCCGCGTCAAAATCCAATTCGATTAATATATCGAATATATTAATTTTACCGATTAATTCAAATTAATCGTTCTCTCTCTTTAATTAAATTTTTATCCCAGATAAAAATATCTCCGCAATTAATCCCAGATTAATTTTCTCTCTCATCGAATTAATCCCAGATTAATTCTATCTCTCTCTTCTAATTAATCCCAGATTAATCAAAGTGCGAGTCATACGTCATCGGTGATTCTTCAGGAAGCGACCCATGAGATCTCCGGATAGTTGGCAGTAAATACGATCGTCGGACTGTCCGAACACGTAAGTACCTCGTACTACGTTTATATCGATTTACAAGACAAGGTTGGCTTCTAGCAAAGCGCCATGCCTACCCAATTCTCCAGAAATATTCTTACAGGAATATATAGATCTGTATCAAGCTGTAGTAACCGTAGTATTGTGATATCGGCCCAGTATCGGATAATCACGTGCTAGGGCTGGGGCTGGATAAGTGTCTGCCCCGTCCGAAACACATGTCGGATGTCTGGTAACATAGTCTCTATAATCGGATATACATGACCTGGTCACAATATCCCGATTGGTTGCGCAACACTCAAGAGCACTAGTACCGTATCCTGCGTGACATCATCTCCAAATGACTGAAGTGATACTTCCGTCTTGACATCACACCCAATACACTACGACTCTCTGATAAACCCAGAAATGGTGTACACAGAACCGGTTAAGTCCCCTACACCAAGACCAAAGTTTATCGATTATCGTAGTATTAGCGATGCAAGTCTCAGGTTAAGACTATACACACCTACCTCGTTTTCGGCCTCCCATAGACACATAGTCATAATACCAATGGGATTCCGAGGGGTCTATCCAGAGCGAAGCTGTTTCCCGTACCATCGTGAAACCCGACCTCCTATCGCACTTGCATAGTATCCAATACTTATATATATGAGAACTATGCGTTGTGCCCTCACAAACGCGCACAAGTTGCAATACTAGCCTATTCCGCATTATCGATGTCCAGTCTCGATAATACTACGGCTAGGGATATTTAATGATTAAACCTTCGGGGACTGATACTGTCTCATATCATTCTCAGTCCAGGTATTAATCATAGGGACCTCTCTTCATTTATATATCTATGGTGATCTAATCACAAATGATGAGAGTGCAATTTCCTTATTACATAGTTAATTTGCTACAACAACACAGATCTCTTGCAAATAGTGACGATGGGTCATATTATCCAACAATAAGAGCCTAAGAGGCTTGGGTATTTAAGTGAGCCTCGCTCCACCCTCCATCTGGGGAATCTATAAGGGAAGTCCATTTGACAGTCAGCACACACCATAGCTCGTTGGCACGTACCTTAGTGTATAAAAAGGGTGCGCTCATTTGGTCGTTCTAACCCTTGAGTGGGGGAGACCTAGTTGTGGGCCATCCTTCGCCGGTGAGAGCCTTTGTCTACACTCTTGCGAACCCACACATAGACCGGGGTTGTATGACCTATAGAAACTATTCCTTGTGTTTGTGGGCCATCCTCATTTGGATGCAGTTGGACTTCTTGTCAGAAATGCGAACTTGTTGGGCCATTTAAACTGGGACGAGTCGTATCCTATGACAATTGGGCCAACAAAGTTCTGAAATATCGATGGGCCACTCTATAGAAATATTATTTTATGTTTGCATTACCTTTCTTTTATGCTTGTGTTTGGGAACATCGTCGTTTGGATCCATTTGGACCATTTGTCATGGGATGTGGGCATGTTGGGCCATTTAAACTGGGACAAGAACGTATCTTATGATGATTGGGCCAAAGGCTTCTAAATATCGATGGGACATTTTTGTGCTTGTGTTCGGAACATTACCATTTGGATTTAGTTGGACTCATTGCCATGAGATGTGAACTCGTGGGCCATTTTAAACTGGGATGAGTTCACTCCTATGACGATTAGCCCAAAAGCTTCTAAAATGATAATGGGCGATTTGTTTGAAAATTTTAATCGATTTAGTATGTTCTATATGTTACATGCATCTCATGCACCTCATACATACATACATCATGTTAACACCCTCTATGTCTCAAAAAGAAATCATAGATACCGTTTGGGGTAGAGAAAGGACAAGACTCACTAAAAGAACAGTAACAAGCATTAGTGAATCCGATAACGAGGTATCCCGTATGGATCATTTAGAGAACGGTCTCACCAAGATCACTGAACAGTTGCAAGCCCTGACTACTGCTATGGCTGGTATAGCTGGATCTCGTGCTGGGGGTAGTTCTGGGGATGTGAGGCAAAAGGAGCCTCCAAACAGATTGGGGATGATATCCCCACTTTTGATGATGATATGGCAGAGTATGCAGCAGGAAGAGTATCTGGGTCTTAGGTAGAATTACAGAAACTCCGGGATCAAGTTGAGATGGTTACTCGCATGATGAGGGGTAAGAATGAGGATTTGCTGGATTATGAGACGCTGACTTCGAATCGAAGCAATTGTCGGCAAGTTCAAGATGCCTGATATGGCTAAGTTTAATGGGAATGGGATCCAAGGGTGCATCTCCGTCAGTATGTATCAGTCATGAGTTCAGTTGGCCTATCTCAGCGCCAAGTGCAGAAGATGTTTGGAATGTCGCTCGAGGGAGCTCCCGTGGTGTGGAACTGACCAGCGTAAACACACACGTATAACGCAAGCGCACGTATCATTCAAGTAGTATAAAAATATCGATCCCATGAGGACTTAATTCCTACTATTGTTATTAATTATTGATACTATTTATTTACAGGTATCTAATTAAGGGAGAAGAGAATGATTGCTTGATTGATTGATTTGGTTGATTGTGGATTTGCTAAATAAAATAAAAATAGACTCAAAAGAAAATACTAAGGAAAATAAAATAAAAGACTCAAGGGTCTAGGGTCGTGACTCCACACAATATTATGATAAAGATGAATTGATTCTCTTATCTATGTGTAATAAATTAATTTGCTAACTTGGAACATGAAAATATGCAAAAACCTCTGTCGATGGTCAGACGCAAATACCCAGTATAACCCAATTGAACCATATGTCTATGTCAACCAAATTACCTGGATTCATTAAGATTAAGGCTGAAACTTAAAATCCCTATGTCTAGTTCATTTTAAGTTTACCAAATCAATCTTATTAATGGCCAGTTAACAAGAAGCATTAAGCTTAAGACTCAATAAACAAACTAAAGAACTACCCATAAAAAGAAAATCAATAATTAAATGTGGATATTGTGTTTCATCACTTCCCTAGAATAAAAATAACATGCTGGGGTTAGAGGATCCACATTTAATATTTCTTATCTAGGAATATCACTTATTATAATATATAAATTATTTTATGTTCTGCTTTCTCAGGAATTAATAATCTTAAACATTTAAAACCAGCCATATAGGCGGTAATCCATTTAGTCCAATTACACCAGCCATATAGGCGGTAATAATCTGTCACATAAATACCAGCCATATAGGCGGTAAGGTAATTTATATTTAAACCAGCCATATAGGCGGTAATAAAGTCGGACATTAATTAATCCGGTTAAATTATAATTTAAATATTATATTTAAGTGAGATTTACCTAAATAATTATATTAAAAGTTTCACCTTTTACCCCAGCGGAAAATTAACTACTAAACATAAAAGAAAAGAGAAGAAGAAGAACTACTATTACTATTACTGTAAATTAAAATACATAATTAAAAATATTATTTATATATACAAAACTAGATACAATCCTCTAAAAACAGGGAAAAGCTCCCAAGGAAAGCATGAGGAAAAATGAATTATGGAGCCTTCAATTTATAGGCAAATTCGGCCTTTGGCGTCGCGACGCTGAAGTGCTTGGAGTCGCGACGCCAGCACGTGGTTTTGGTTCACGCGGGTTGACTACGCGTGTTCTGTCGGCAGAATCTGGTGATGACACGTGTCACGCGTTAAAGGTGGTGCAATGAGAAGATGACACGTGGCACACGGTGATTGGCTGAGCTTTCGGTCCAATGATCATCTGACACGTGGCACGCGCTTAGGATCGGTCAAATGAGAGGTCGACATGTGATTCACCAAAGATTCGGTCCAATAGAGAAGTGACACGTGGCACGCGTTTTGCTTCGGTCCAGTGGGCATGTGACACGTGGCAGCGGCGCATTTTAGCAGATGACACATGGCAGCGGCGTACGTTAGCATGATCGGCGCACGTTAGCATCCGGCGCATGTTAGTAGATCACCCAGATTTTGACATATGTCCACGGCGCAAGTTAGCAGGCGTCGCAATTTAGCCGTCGCGACGCTGGTTTTTTTCAAAAATGCCCTTTTGTCCCTTTTTTTGTCTATTTTGGCCCGAAATTGCCTCCAATGCTTTCCAAACTTTATTTATCTGCAAAATAACACAAAATACATCAAAACGTTCACAAAACTCAAGAAACTATACAAAATATTAGGTTAAATGAGTGGGAAATAGTGATAGATTTACCACTCATCACACCCCCAAACCTAACATTTTGCTAGCCCTCGAGCAAAACACAAAATAAAATAACATAATAAAATTTAACTAAGCCACTTTCGTAGGGATCACAGTTGCATTTAGCGTATGCAACAAGCCTTTAAACCCCTAGGTGTCCCTAGTGGACGAGTTGTAGTCTTGTGAGGGTTTACAGCAATGATACCCACAAACATTTTACAAAAGTAAAAAGGTAGTAAAACTAATGCACACAAAAGCAAAAAGACAAGCGAAAAGAGAATAAAGAAGTTAGTGACTAATCAGGTGAAATTTCTACTCCAAGTTATTAGTTGTTTTTTCTCTTTCTAAATTACCGAATAAGTAAATTTTCCGATTATATTTACCATTCTTCATATACATGGCCAACAAAATATTAAACAACTTATTTTTGCCCACAACAGTCATAAGTGCAGTTGATAAGAGAGTAATATTTTTTTCATAAAGTTCTATTAGATTTCACACATTTTTATAGCAATGGAATAATTTTTATCATTTTTCCTGCTTTTTTTCTTTGATTTTTCTCTATTTTTTATTTATATACAATACCTTCCGTCTATGTAGCGAGTGTTGGGTCGGTGACTCCCAAACCAGTTGGCTTTAGGGCACCAGGTGTTAAGACACCCCTACGGACTTAATTACTCAGACTTCAGATATATATATTTTTGCAGCATCTTCAATCCATGGAACGAGCTTTGGGCCAGTGACTCCCAAACCAGTTGGCTTTAGGGCACTAGGTGTTAAAACACCCTTACAGACTTAATAACTCGGATCTCAGACGTTTTTTTTTTTATTTTTTTTACTCCATTGCTTTTTGAGATGTTTCCTCCAATTAAACTAGAGCACTGAATATTACAAACTTTTCAATTTTAGCTCATGTCCGTATGTTACTATATATGTTGATAATATCTGTCAACTGAGCATATGAAGATCCATTTTAGTCCGTTTTAAGGAGAATTCACAAATTAAATAATTCAAAATGAAATAAACAAAAAATTAACTTGTTTCGAAATAGGTTTGAGATACGTATCAGGAGTGGAAACTCCTTACTCAGCTATTTCTTACCAATTTCACATTTTTAGTCAAATAAAAATGCAAAATATTTTTGTAATTTTTGAAAATTTTCCAATTTTTTTGTATTTTTCGAAAAATTTTGGACTAAAAAAAAAACAACATACAAACTAAAAACAAGGTACTGATCAACTAATTCCCTCCCCCAAACCTAAATGAGACATTGTCCCCAATGTCTTAAACAGTAAAAGGAGAGTTAAGAAGGTCGTACCTGGTTAGCTGAAATCTACAGGAAATTAAAGGTTAAGATCCAGATTAATCTGACGCCTCTTACCACGATCGTCCTCGGACCAATTTATCTTTGAAATGATAGGGTCAACTTGTGGTTCATAGGCTATGAGTTGGTCTATTAGATCCGGAGCAGTTCTGGAAGTGAAGAGGAGTTCTTTCATAGGTTTTGACACGAACCCATTTCTTCGGGCATCATCAAGAAACACACAAAGAAAATCATAAAATCCATCAACATTAAACAGTCCAAGCGGTTTCTGGTGTATGTTCAGGTTCGCCCAAGATATAACTATAATAATTTCCTCCAATATACCCAAGCCACCTGGCAAAGCAATAAAAGCATCAGCACTGTTAATCATTTCTACCAGTCGTTCAGATATACCTGGCACGATCAGTTCCTCTCCGTTTGATGATCCAATAAGATTTGCCTCTGCCAAGAGTTTTGGGATGATTCCCAAAACATGACTGCCTCATTCCTGTACAGCCTTTGAAACGATCCCCATAAGTCCTAGATTTCCTCCGCCATATATTAAGTGCATATTCCTTGCAGCTAAGACTCGACCCAATTCCTGTGCTGCTTCTACGTATTGTGGATTAGTTCCAACACTATTACCGCAAAACACACAGATGTTTTCAACTCGTCTTCTTGAAGTGGCTTCCATTTTTTATGTATTTCTTTTTCAAATCAGGATGCATTCAAAAGTGCAATGACGGGCTGAATTTATGGTACCTGAAAAAGGGTGAGTAATAATAGCACTAATATCTTCTAAAGGACGATTGTTAGCTAAAAGAGATCGTGAAAGGTCAAAAATTATGGATCCTGTCTACGACAATAAAGATAATTACAACAGAAAAGCAAATCAAAGCAATAATTAAGGCAACAGAATTGTGTACGCAATACGCCACTTGTTTGGTATATAAATCCATTAGAATGCGTCTCAAGATTTCATTCCTTACTCAGCCATCGCTAATGAATTGGTTCTCATCTTTGTGATTGCCAAACACCATTCCTTCTGTCTTAAAATGCTCTATTTGTGCTTTTCCCTACAAAAATAACACACAAAATATGAAAACAAAAATTACAACAAATTGCATGGGTTGCCTCCCTGCTAGCGCTAAATTTTACGTCTTCAGCCAGACGTGACTGAAATTCATCTGTTAAGGAGGTTTCAGCGTCGTTTTGGATGTCCGATTAAAGATAATTCCGTGAGCATTGCTTTTGAAGGGTCTCTTCCAACGGTAAAGTAGCAAAAATTGTTTTGTCCCATTCAGTGCTTGTGCCACCGTTTTGCTCCTTGTTGCTCCAGTGGTTCTTGCAAAGAAATAAATAAAATCAGGAGGTCTCGTATGGTGCTTGACTTTGAATGGGAGTTCCATTCTGTCAAGCTTCTGGGCGATATCTTTGATTTGTACTCCCCAAAAACAGCGATGTTTCTCCTTAATGCTCTGGATCTTTATTAAGGTCAGACATTTGCTCCTCAATTTGCTCTGCTTCTTGCTCTACCTTTTCTTCACAGATGTATTTGAAAATTTCTGTATTCAGCTATTCATCTGTCATCTGTGAAATACATGTTTCGAAATTGTCAACCTGAGGATGAAAAGAAATGTAAGATTTTATGTCTTCATCCTCTGATATGACTGGAATGGATGGTTCAGATAGATCTTCTTCAAACATCATGGTAAAGCATGCTCTAAGATCTTCATTTTGAGGACTGAAAGTTTGATCCTCCGTTGTTGGTGCAGTTGGTACAAATAGATCAGCTTCATCTTCGTCAGAATCAGAATAATAAAAGTCAAATCGAGATTTTGCCGGTTCGGGCACCTGAACTGATACCTCTGGTTGTTGATACTGCTCAGCCTCCTCCTCTGTTAAGGTGTCATTGTGGATCTCTGGGTACTCGAAGGCTTTGTCAGTTTCATCTGATAATTCTTCTTGAGGTAATTGTCTTGTTTGATCTGTCAGTCTCTGAATGAATTCTGATTGTCTCTGAATACTTTCAAATTGATTCTAGCATGTTTCAAGCATTGTATCCAACTTTTCGTCTTGTTTCTTGACCCAATCTTTGAGCATGTCAATCATCTGATCTTCCTCTGATGATTCTGATTCTTGATGAAAATCATAAGTGGATGGTGGATAAGATGGAAAGTATGATGGTTCTTCGTACTTTGAATGACTCCAATAATTCTGTCACTCTGAAAGGTATATACATTGATTGCTCGGGTGGTTACCATCACATATTACACATCTCCCCATTTCGTTATGATGAGCAAATGTAGTATTGTTTGGTTCTGACATCCAGTGATAATTGTTGGGCTGGACAACAGGCCTAAGAAAACCGAACTTTTGCTCCCAGATTTTTGGGTGTATCTTCTTTTAAAGCTCGTAATCTATCAATCTCCCAGTAGTGTTCCATTTTTCAACCACCGAAAATAAAAGAAAGAAATAAAAATTACAGATAAAAATAAAGAAAATTAGATACAAGTAAATTAGATAGCTTCAAAATTAATAACTCAAGAAAAATAAGTCCCCTGCAACGGCGCCAAAAACTTGACCAGTATAAACACACACGTATAACGCAAGCGCACGTATCATTCAAGTAGTATAAAAATATCTATCCCACGAGGACTTAATTCATACTGTTGTTATTAATTATTGATACTATTTATTTACAGGTATCTAATTAAGGGAGAAGAGAATGATTGCTTGATTGATTTGGTTGATTGTGGATTTGCTAAATAAAATAAAAATAGACTCAAAAGAAAATACTAAGGAAAATAAAATAAAAGACTCAAGGGTCTAGGGTCGTGACTCCACACAATATTATTATAAAGATGAATTGATTCTCTTATCTATGTGTAATAAATTAATTTGCTAACCTGGAACATGAAAATATGCAAAAGCCTTTGTCGATGGTCAGACGCAAATACCCAGTATAACCCAATTGAACCATATGTCTATGTCAACCAAATTACCTAGATTCATTATGATTAAGTTCCAATTGTGGCTACTCCCGCCCGACAGGTATATTCCTATCCTGTAAGGAAATCTATTAAAGGGTTATCTATCCTCAAGGAAGATCGTGGGCTATTGAATCTAAGGCTGAAACTTAAAATCCCTATGTCTAGTTCATTTTAAGTTTACCAAATCAATCTTTTTAATGGCCAGTTAACAAGAAGCATTAAGCTTAAGACTCAATAAACAAACTAAAGAACTACCCATAAAAAGAAAATCAATTATTAAATGTGGATATTGTGTTTCATCACTTCCCTAGAATAAAAATAACATGCTGGGGTTAGAGGATCCACATTTAATATTTCTTATCTAGGAATCTCACTTATTATAATATATAAATTATTTTATGTTCTACTTTCTCAGGAATTAATAATGTTAAACATTTAAAACCAGCCATATAGGTGGTAATCAATTTAGTCCAATTACACCAGCCATATAGGCGGTAATTATCTGTCACATAAAGACCAGCCATATAGGCGGTAAGGTAATTTATATTTAAACCAGCCATATAGGCGGTAATAAAGTCTGACATTAATTAATCCGGTTAAATTATAATTTAAATATTATATTTAAGTGAGATTTACCTAAATAATTATATTAAAAGTTTCACCTTTTACCCCCGCGGAAAATTAACTACTAAACATAAAAGAAAAGAGAAGAAGAAGAACTACTATTACTATTACTGAAAATTAAAATACATAATTAAAAATATTATTTATATAAACAAAACTAGATGCAATCCTCTAAAAACAGGGAAAAGCTCCCAATGAAAGCATGAGGAAAAATGAATTCTGGAGCCTTCAATTTATAAGCAGATTCGGCCTCTGGCGTCGCGACGCCAGCATGCGATTTTGGTCCACGCGGGTTGACCACGCGTGTTCTGTCGGCAGAATCTGGTGATGACACGTGTCACGCGATAAAAGTGGTGCAATGAGAAGACGACATGTGGCATACGGTGATTGGATGAGCTTTCGGTCCAATGATCATCTGACACGTGGCACGCGCTTAGGATTGGTCAAATGAGAGGTCGACACGTGGCAACATGTGATTCACCAAAGATTCGGTCTAATAGAGAAGTGACACGTGGCACGCGTTTTGCTTCGGTCCAATGGGCATGTGACACGTGGCAGCGGTGCATTTTAGCAGATGACACATGGCAGCGGCGTACGTTAGCTTGATCGGCGCACGTTAGCATCCGGCGCATGTTAGTAGATCACCCAGATTTTGACACATGTCCACGGCGCAAGTTAGCAGGCGGCGCAATTTAGCCGTCGCGACGCGGGATGTCTGGGCGGCGCGATGCTTGTTTTTTTCAAAAATACCCTTTTGTCCCTTTTTGTCTATTTTGGCCCCAAATTCCCTCCAATGTTTTCCAAACTTTATTTATCTGCAAAATAACACAAAATACATCAAAACGTTCACAAAACTCAAGAAACTATACAAAATATTAGGTTAAATGAGTGGGAAATAGTGATAGATTTACCACTCATCAGGTACCACAGTTTAGAGAAGAAAGTGAAGGAAGATTGGAGGGAGTTGGCTAATGCCTTCCTGAAGCAGTATGTCATTGACCTAGAGATCGATCTGTCACTACGCGATCTAGAGAATGTTAAGTAAAATCGGAGGAGAGTTTTAAGGAGTATGTGGACCGATGGAGAGGTCAGTTGTTGAAAATGCAGACTAGGCCCTCGGAGAAGGACCAAATTAAAATGATTATCAAGGGCACCAAGCCCTCCATTTACAGCAAGTTGAGGAGGATGACCTCCATGATTACAGACTTTCGGCAGTTGAGGGAAACTGTCATGGATATTGAAGAGGAAGAGGCGGAAAATAAAAATTTTTATGGCTTAAGTAGGAGGCCTATTGGGGGGACATCGGGTATTAAACCTGTTTCTGCGGAAGTTGCTGCCATCCGGAACCGGAAATTTTCCAACTTGGGAAGACCCCTGTCAAAGGTACTAGAGAAATTGAAGAGACAATGACTCTTAAAACCCATGGAAGCCAAACCATTACCCAATCCCCCACCATCACATTATAACCTAAACCTTTATTGTTACTTTCACCAACAAAAGAGCCATGACACCGACAATTGCGCCCGACTCCGCCATGAATCCAGGACCTGATAGACTCCAAAAAGATACCCGACCCTGAAACAGAATGCCCCAAAACACACCAGAACCCTTTACCAAATTACCACTCTGTCCCGCCCCCAACCTATATGATAAACTCTGGCCTACCCGAGAACCTTGTCCTCAAATCCTTTGACATCCAAGCCGTTTGCCTTGGGATTTGAGATAGTAACAGCGAAGATGAAACCAAACATGGGAAGAGTTTCTGGGCAGACTTCTCAAGTAGTGATGAAGAAGAAGTGAGGGGTATGACACGCAGCGGGCGTTTCTACAATGATATGACTGATAAGGGTAAATGAGTGTTATCAGAGGGTAGAGAAGTGGCTGAGAATACAGAAAGTGCCGAGGGAGATGTAGTGCTACATCAGTTGAGGAAAACCCGAGCGCAAGTGAGTATATGGGATTTGTTGTGTGCATCTCAGGAGCACAAGCGGGCCATGGTTGAGGCCTTAAGCAAGATAGTGGTGACGGAAGATGCCAACCCCGTAATGTTTGTTGGGTCAGTGCGAAAGAAGGCTTTGCAGACAATCACTTTTTCTGAGGAAGAACTCTCAGCTGAGGGGAGAAATCATAATAGACCTTTGTTTATCAGAGTTGAAGTGAGGGGTAAAAGGACCTCTTGTGTGATGGTGGATGACGGCTCATCCATTAATGTGTGCCCGTTGAAGATTTTGGAAAAGCTAGGTATGAAAGCAACAGATTTGGACCCCTCCAGTATGACCATCAAAGCTTATGATGACAGTAAGCGAGGAGTTGAGGGTAAATTTGTAGCAGCGGTCAAGGTTGGTCCTATTGAGGACGAAGTTGAGTTTACAGTGCTGGACATCCCAGCCACTTTTGCCTTGTTGTTAGGAAGGCCTTGGTTTCACAAACTTGGGGGTGTTCCTTCCACTTTGCATCAGATGATTAAGTTCCCGTATGAGGGAGAGATTGTTACTGTATGGCACAAAAACTGGCCGACACATGCTGTTCCAGGCTCGCGCCCGGTCGGGAGTACGGAGCAGCCCGCGGGGGACTAAACCGGAGAATAATGGAGTCGCCACCCGGTGTGAACCGGGAAAATGATTTAAGGCCGCACTCACCCTCGCAAGGGAAGACCTCAAACCGTTGGGTTCGGAATGGTCCCTTACTTATGTCATTTGTAATGAATGAATTTGTGCAATTTTAACCAAGTCTACTTAACATACATATGGTCAAAGTAGTCTAAATTCTTATAAAGCCTAAATCTTGGTTTACTTGCTTCAAACTTTCATAACGGCAAACACATGATATCCCACAATAAGCATGTTGAATAAATACGACTTAAACATAATCAAACTCCTATTGCGAAATAAAATAATTAAATCATGCTAAAAATAAAACAACTTCCTAATGGCCTAATCATGCTCGAATACAAGTTTGGATGAAATAAAATACATGTATCCTTCAAGTGGTACGGGGCATTGTATCCCGAGTTGCAAACCATATACCGTCCATTCGGATTCGGCTATGAAATTTATGTCCGGGTTTCAATCCAATATACCACAAGAAGGAACACATATTCCATTCACCTGAAATCACATCATATACTAATTAACAATACTCATGTGAAATAAAGTAAATTACATACTTCCTAAGTCATCATTTCATGCGAAGAAATTCATAACATGCTTTCTAACTTACTAATTCATGCGAATAAATAAAATATTGCGCCATCAGGTCTAACCTTTTGTGTCGTCTCTCGGAAGTGTGTTATACGGCCGTCGGAAGGGCTAAAACTCTGTGACTCCTCCGATTGGCTGGTTCGACATTTTCCTTCGCTGTTTTGCTGTTTTTTGTCCGCTGTTTCCACTTCGTTTCGCTGCGATTCAGGTCACCACACTTAGCTCACTGTTTGTAGTGAATAGGGACTGTTTTGGTGATTTTTGAGGGCAGTGGGCTACTTGTTCTTTGGACGATTTTGCAATGGTGTGAGGCAAATGGAGTAAGGGACGTGTGGGGGGCTGTGTTGATTAGGCGACGACTGTGAAGTGCACAGATGTGAGCGTGGCTATTTTGGTGGGCTGGTGATGCTTGTGAGCGTGGCAGTTTCTAAATGTGAGCATGGCAGTTTCTGAACGTGCGCTTGTGGCGTGCAGGTGTAGGCAATTTAGGTAGTAATGTGATTGTCAGTGAAGGGCTTATATGCGTGAGGCAGATTTTTATGGCATAAATGGAAGTTAACGTGCAGGTGGTTAGTGGGCTGCTAGTTGGGCAGACTGTTGATGAGTAGACAATTGCGTGAAGGTAGCGAGTGGGCTGTGCGAGAGGGTAAGTGTGTGCGCTAGGTGTTCACTTGCATGAAGGTTCTGAGGTGGCGTTGAGTGTTGCTTTAGTATGGTTCACGTGGAGGGTAAAAGGGGGGCATTGAAGGTGGCGTGAGCAGAGGCTTGCTAAGGGTGAAGATATGAGTTCGTGAAGATGCTATGTATTTTTTAATTGGTCTACGTGTGCATGCTGTACTGGGCGTAAAGCTTGGCAGTGAACTGAGCTGTTGGTGCGTTGAACGTGCAGGTGAGCTGAGCGTGAAGGAGTGAGTTTGGTGAAGGGGCAGTGGCATGGGTTGAGTAAGGCAGTGGCGTACGTTGGTGGGGTGAAGCATGGGGTTGTTGAAGGTATGTGGCATGAAGCAAAAGGGCTATTGAAGGCAGTGTGTTAGGGCTGACTGTGTGGTGCCGGGTGTTTAAGAATTCTGGGCTGCTGTTACGTGATTTGAGAGAAGTGAGCTATGTGGCTTTGGCGAGGGGGTGTGCAGGTCGCAAGGGGCTGCAGTTCCCGTAGAGGGTGGAGGGAGCATGGTTTCGCTATTTAGGGTTTATGTGAGGGAGAAGATGGCTGAGCTGTTGAGTGCAAAGGGCGTGAGCTGTGTGGCGTTTAGGTTTGTGTTTCAACATGTTTGTGGTGCATGGCTTTAGGGTTTCTTCATGCGTTGCTGAGGGTGATTTACCGATAGAGAGGAGAGAGGGTGGGGTTGCCGAGAGTGTAATGAGAGAGAAGTGAATGTATGGAGAGCCCACGTGTGCTAGCCAAGCAATGGTTGATGGTTTTCATTTTATAATGGTGGGTGAGGGAATTATTTAATTGGTTTGTTGTTTGGTTGGAGGTTGGAGGGAGTGAATTTATTTAATGGTGTGGGGTTTTGGCTTTTGAAAAGAGAGGGGTGAGGCATGTGCTCTTGTTGAATTGGTGTTTTGTGTTTGTTTGTGTCTTAAATTTATTTAATGGGTGTTGAATTGTTATTCACGTGGGGTAAGGATTATTTAATGTTTTTGTTTTGTTTGTTTTGTTTGTTTAGGTTTGTTTTGTGTTTTATTAAATTGGTGTTTGGTTTGTGTCTTTTATGTGGGGTTAGCTTGATTGAATTTGTGTGTGATTTATTAATTATGTTTTGTTAGTTGGGCGTGAGGGTGATATATTGGTTAAATAGTAGGGTTTGTTTAATTAAATGGTTTGGAAAATGAAGGGTATGGCTTTGTATGGTTCACGTGAAAGGTGGCAAAAGAGGCTTAGGGTTTGCATGGAAGTTGAAGGGGCACATGCATGAAAAGTTAGGGAGGGAGGATAGGCGTGAGAAAGAGCGAGGATAAGGTTTTGGGTGGAGGATGATTTTGAAACGGAAATCCGACGAACGAACCCGAAGCTAAACGAGCGAATCAAATCCAACAAAACGTCAATTCTTGACTTTTCCTTTCCGACGTCCGTTGTCCATGACTTCCACGACTTAAGAGGTAGTGCCTCCGTACGAGGCTCATCATCGGGCTGATATGCAAAAATGCAATGCCTACAATTACCATCCGAGCTGAGATAGATAATGCTGTGGCTGCCTTGGAGATACAACCTTTCACGAGGTTTCAGGTGTCAGCAACTTTTGAGGAATGGGTGGATCCTAGGGTGGCTATGATCATGAAAAAAATGAAGTTTGAACCGGGTGAAGGTTCAAAATTGCCAGATTTCAGAGGACAGACTACTCGGAAGGGTTTGGGATACACATCTGATGAAGAAAAGCCGAAGGTTAAAAAGAAAGGGCTGAAATTGATTGAGTACTTTGTGAAGGCTTCAGGGTATCAAGGTGAGACCGAACCGATAAAAGTTAATGGGATCGTGGTGCCTAAATTTGTGATCTTCCAGGATTTTTTGGGTGAGAAACCGCTGACTAAAGAAGCTGTGGAAGCAGAGAATTGGGAAGAAGAATTGATGAAGTTGGAGAGCCTGACTCTGGGAGAGGAAAAAAGCCTGAGGAAAACCTGGTTGCAGAGGAAGAAATGTCTATAGATGATGAAGACATTTACCTTCCTGATTTGTTTGAATGTACTTCCGCATTATCCAATAATAAAGACATTTCTTTTGTTTACTTGTCTGAGTCATTTCCATTTACTCTGCATGAATCAAACATATTTGATATCAGTTCGGCCAGAACTACTGCATTTAACTTGGGTACACTTGAGAACCCCAAGGAAATTCTGATTGCAAGTGAAGTTACCTCCGAAGAGAGGGATAAATTAGAAGAAGTATTGGGCAGATATGCCAAAGTGTTTGCTTGGTCCTATGAGGACATGCCTGGGGTAGACAGAAACATTGCCCAGCACACAATACCAACTTATCCGAATATGAGGCCAGTAAAACAGAAACTCCGACGGATGAGACCAGAATGGGCTGAGAAAGTCAGAGAGGAAGTTAAGAAACAGATAGATGTGGGGTTCCTGGAAGTAGTAATGTATCTTGAGTGGTTGGCTAATATAGTGCCAGTGCCGAAGAAAGACGGGAAGGTCAGAATGTGTGTGGACTACAGAGATCTCAACAAGGCTTGTCCGAAAGATGATTTTCCCCTGCCGCATATAGATGTTCTGGTTGATAGTGCGGCTTTATCTGCTATGTATTCATTTGCAGACGGGTTTTCAGGTTATAATCAGGTCCTTATGGCTGAGGAAGATAAACACAAGACTACATTTGTTACCGAGTGTGGTACTTATTGTTACAAGGTGATGCCGTTTGGGCTCAAGAATACAGGAGCTACTTATCAGCGGATGGCCACTACACTATTCCACGACTTGATGCACAAAGAGATTGAAGTGTATGTGGATGACATGATGGTGAAATCAGAGACAAGAGTTGGGCATATTGAAGCACTGGAAAGGTTCCTTCAGAGAGTTGACAAATACAACCTGCGGCTAAATCCCAAGAAATGTGTGTTTGGGGTGACATCAGGAAAATTGTTGGGACATACAGTGGGAATGGGAGGAATATGGGTAGACTCTGAAAAGATCAAAGCAATCACATAAATGCCAGCACCGAAGACTGAGAAGGAAGTCAGAGCATTCATGGGGAAGATTCAGTACATCACTCGGTTCATCGCCAAGTTGACATCAGTGTGTGAGTCTATCTTCAAACTATTGAGGAAAGATCATCCGGTAAAGTGGAATGAGCAGTGTCAAACAGCCTTCGACAAGATCCGAGAGTACTTGGTAAAGCCTCATGTATTGAAACCTCCGAGACCGGGCAGACCGTTGATATTGTACTTGGCCATAGAATCAGAAGCACTAGGGGCGATGATGGTACAAGCAGATGAGACAGAGGTAGAGCATGCAATTTACTATCTGAGTAAGAAGATGCTCCCATATGAGGCTCGATATTAGGAAGTAGAGAAGATCTGTCTTGCAGTGGTATGGGCTTCCAGAAAATTATGGCATTACTTCCAGTCTTACAAGATCCAGGTAGTGGCAAATGAGAATCCTCTGAAATATCTGCATTTAGTGCCTTCGCTAATGGGGAAATTGGGCAGATGGTTAGTATTGCTGACAGAGTTTGACATTGAGTATCTCACCACTAAAGTGGTCAAAGGGCGAGCAGTAGCAGAGTTTGTGGAATTACGACCTGTTGAAGGGGATCAATATAAGTTTGAATTTCCAGATGAGGAGATCCAAGCAATAACAGTTCAGAGATGGAAAATGTACTTTGACGGAGTAGTGAATTACAAGGGAGCCGGAATTGAGATTGTGATAGTGACCTCCGAAGGAGAGGCCTTGCCTTTGGCCAAAAGGTTGACATTCAGAGTAACCAACAACATGGCCGGGTATGAAGCATGTGCTTTTGTTTGACTGCATTGATAGCCTTGAAGGCCGAGAGTGTGGAAGTCTACAGAGATTCTATGTTGGTAGTCCAGCGGATACGAGGAGAATGGAATTGAAAGAAGAACGGTTGAAACCTTACCTTTTTTACCTCAGAAAGTTGGCACATGTTATCCCCGATTGAAAGTTTCAGCACTTGCCAAGAGAAGAGAATCAGATGGCAGATGCATTGGCTACACTTGCAGCGACTTGGGAAAATCCAGAAAAGTTTGTGATGAGACCGTTGATACTAACAACAGCAAGAAGACCTGTTTATGAGATAGAGAGAATTCTGGAAATAGAGGTCGATGATGGTAAACCTTGGTATTATGACATTCAGAGGTATCTGGAACATGGGGAACTCCCAGAGGGAGCAGGCAGAAAAGACAGAATAGCCATTCAGAAGTTCGCTTCCCAGTATGTGATTTTGAAAGGGGAACTGTACAAGAGGCAAGCAAACGGTATTCAGTTGAAGTGTTTGAGAAAAAAAGAATCTCAGCATGTAATGGAAAAAGTACACGCCGGGGTATGTGGTCCGCACATGAACGGGTTGAATCTGTCCCGCAAGATAGTGAGACAAGGTTTTTATTGGTCAACCATGGAAACAGACTGCGCGAAGATGGTAAAGCACTATCATGATTGTCAAGCACACGGTAATTTGAATCACTTGCCGCACACAGAGTTGCACGGGTTGTCAGAGCCGTGGCCTTTCTCAGCATGGGGAAGATATGATTGGAGAAATTCGACCGAATGCATCGAATGGGCATCGCTTCATAGTAGTGGCAGTAGATTACTTCTCGAAGTGGGTGGAAGCTGAATCATTCCGCAATGTTACACAGCAAAACAGATGGCAAAATTTATAACTCAGAACCTCATTTGTCGGTATGGTATGCCGCATCATGTAGTGACAAAAAACGGAGTTCAGTTTCAAGGAGAGACGAAGGCAATGTTACAAAAATACGGGATAGGCCACCACAAGTCATCACCGTATAGACCGCAGGCAAATGGGACAGTTGAGGTAGCCAACAAGATTATAAAGACGATTTTAGCCAAGATGACAGAAAACTGCAGAGATTGGGCCGAGAAACTACCATATGCTTTGTGGAGGTACAGAACACATTAAGAACAGCAACATGGGCCACACCTTACTCTTTGGTCTATGGAATGGAAGCAGTATTGCCAGTAGAAGTGGAAATACAGTCTATGACGGTATTAACAGAGGCAGAATTACCAGAACAAGAATGGGCCGCACAGAGGTTTGATCAGTTAGCACTGCTGGATGAGAAGAGAACGAAGCCTTTATATCATATGCAGTTGTATCAGAAGAGACTAGCCCGAGCATTCAATAAGAAAGTACACCCCACCAAGATCAGAAAGGGTGATTTGGTACTTAAGCAATCAAATCCTTCGACGACAAATCCAAGAGGAAAGTTCAGACCTAACTGGGAAGGGCCTTACATAGTGCAGAAAGTAATGGGAAATAGAGCAGTGAGGCTATCAGACTTGGAAGGGAAAGAGTTTACCGAGCCGATCAACGTAGACAGATTAAAACAGTACTTTGCCTGAGGGGGAGAAAACCGAGCAGTCACCAAGGAAATTGGCAGAAGACCTAACCCAACAAAATAAGAAAATCATTCATGCATACACGTAACATTACATTCTCTTCGTGTTTGTTTTTGTTTTGTGTTCACAGGTTCGAAGAAAGGAGAAAACGGCAGAAATGAGCCAAGCAGCGTCAGCGCAGCTTCAGTTTCAGGGATAAGTCCCAGGGGGTGAGGCCCATATCGACTCGGGGGCGAGGCCTCACACCATGTCAGCTCGGGGGCGAGGCCCATATCAGCTTGGGGGCGAGGCCCATATCAGCTTGAGGGCGAGGCCCACATCTTCAGCAGTTTTGGGATACTTCCCAGGGTCGGGGTGCTCCTGTTGTCAGTTGCAGTTCCGGGATGCGTCCCAGGGTCGAGGGCCCACTGCATCATCAGTTGTAGTTCCGGGATGCGTCCCAGGGTCGATGGCCCACTACATCATCTGTTCGAGGGCGAGGCCCTCATTTCCAGCGGTATCGGGATGCGTCCTAGGGTCGAGGTGCCCCCGTTTTCGGTTGCAGTTATTGGGATGCGTCCCAGAATAGAGGTCCACTGCAGCACCAACTCAGCTCAAGGCAGCAGATGAGCCAGGTAAGTGAAAATGCATTGCATAACTTTGATAGGATTGTTCAAAGTCACACACTGCACAAGTCCCATCAAAGTGGGGGCGACTGTAGGCATTGCATTTTTTCATGTGAAACCCGATGATGAGTCTCAGTTGGAGGCACTACCTTTTTAGTTAAGGATATTGCGGGAAACGGTCGTCGGAAGGGAATCGATGTTTCATTAGATTTTTATTCAATTATTTAGTGTCAGGCTCACTTGTTGGACCTCCGTTTAAAGCACTCTTGGCCCAAACCCACTCACCGAACCAACACAACACCTAGCTACCAAGACAAAGCTTACGCCCACACACCCACCTAGGCTCACACGCAATGGCCTCTAAAATACACCCAAATTAAATTAAATATTAATTAAATTAAATATTAACTAAAAAATTAATTAAGTCATTTACCAAATTAAATAAGACATAAAATATAATTATACCAAATTAAAATATTGTAACTTCCTAATCCAAAATATTATATACTAAATTAATGAAAACATTAAATTAAATCATACCTAATTAAGATAAATCACAAATATTATTTACCTTACTTAACCAATATCAAGCCTAAATAAGATAAATCAAATATTCAACCTTCCTAATTCACCAAAATTTTTCCCCCCAATCAATCAAATCCTTTCCTTGTTTGACACCAAATCCAATCTATTCCTTGTGAGACAAGGGGAAGCCCTAGCCCTTGTCTATATAAACAACCCAAAACCAAAGCCAACCCCCTCTCCAATCTCTCACAATTCACGCCCATACATGCCCAAGAAACCCTAGCCCCATTCACGCATACAGCGGCCCCTTTCCACCGAACAGCAGCCCCAAAAACTGCATCCATATCACCGAAAAACACCTTAAAACAGTCCCTAAAATCCTTAAAATAGTAACATAAAAAACTGCACCCTAAGCCTCCTTAAACAACTGAAAAATACAGCCCTTAGACCCCTAAAAAATACAAAAACAGTAGCTTTAAAGACCTGAAACAGTAAGCAGAGAATACAGAGAAAAAAACCGCAAAACGGAGGTCAAACAGCAAGCAAAACAGTGAAACAGTGAGCTAAGACGCTAAAGCAGTGAACCGGAGAAGTTAAGGAGCTTTAACCCTTCCGATCTCCGTGAAACGTAAGTCTGAAAGTCGGTAAAAAGGTTAGACCTGAGGGTATTTTTCACACTTGTTTTCAGTTTTATCTTTATTATTTATTGAGTTTTGTTCGCATGATTACTATATTAAAATGCATGTTGTGGCCCTTGAGTAGATAAATATGCATATATTGTAAAATGATGTATATTGTGGCCCTTGAATAAAATGAAAAATGTGTCGCCTCACGTGGTATATAGGATGGAAACCCGGACATAAATTTCATAGCCGATTTCGAATGGACGGTAGTATGATCTGTACTCGGGATACAACTCCACGTACCACTTGAGTAAACAGCGCATATTTTGTTTTATGTTGTTTTGATTTATTTGTCATTCGTTACTTGACTTCCGTATGTTATTTGTTTATGTAATGATGTGATCGAGCGCATGGGCTTAGTAAGTTGGATTAAAGGTCCCATATTCTGAGGGGTTAAAATCCTTTACCACGATGTTTTGCCGCGCCGATCGATGTATATTCGGTTAAATATAAGATGTGTTCAATCGAGTATACGAAGTCCGATATTATTGTCTTTATTTTTATATGCATGATGTGATCGAGCGCATGGGCTTAGTAAGTTGGATTAAAGGTCCCCTATTTTGAGGGGTTAAAACCCTTTATGACGATGCTTTGCTGCTGCACCGATCGATGTATACTCGGTTGAATGTAAGATGTGTTCAATCGGGTATACGAAGTCTGATATTATTGTCTTTATTGTTTATATGTATGATGTGATCGAGTGCATGGGCTTAGTAAGTTGGATTAAAGGTCCCATATTCTGAGGGGTTAAAACCTTTTACCACGATGCTTTGCCGCGCCGATTGATGTATATTCGGTTGAATGTAAGATGTGTTCAATCAGGTATACGAAGTTCCATATAGTTATCTTTATCTTTGTACGCATTGTAATGAAAAGCGCATGGGCTTATTGTGTTGGACTAAAAGGTTCTCCATTTGGGGGAAGGAAAGCCTAAAAGGCTACCTTTACCACGATATTTACCGCGTCTTTCATCTATTGATTGCATCATCTATCCTTATCTTGGCTCGATCTATTATCGCTTGTGTATCCATGTTATGACAGCATTCGGGTATTATTTCTCGTGGTATATCGGATGGAAACACAGATATAAATTCCGTAGCCGATTCCGAATGGACGGTAATGCGGTCTGCACTTGGGATACAATTCCACGTACCACTTGGAAAAATGCCCACATATGTGTTTGTGTCAATCTTAGATATCATTTTCTATATCACATCATTGCATGTCTATTCCATGTTCATAATTGCCTCTTTAGTTATTTATTCTCATTATGCGTTTAATTTCCTTTCCTTAATATGCATGCTTGTATGAATGTTATTTGTTTGCGCTTTTGTGTCTATCCATGTGAAATTGCATATTTGCGATCATTTTGATATCGAATGCTAGTATCACTATGATTTATTTGCGTTTCTGTATTCATGAATGTTACATGAAATTGTATGCTTTCCGTATGTCAATTTATCCTTATGCATGCAAATTCGGACATAGATTATATGCAAATAGGTTGTATACAAATTTGGACATAGATTGTATGTAAATAGGTTGTATGCAAATATGAAGATGTGTTACATATGCACTTGGATGAACTTTTGATTTATGCATGTGAAATAGAATACCATTGGGAATGTATGTTGCTAGATTCGATTAAATTATTGCACAAATCATTTTATTACAAGTGGCATAAGTAAGGGACCATTCCGAACCCAACAGTTTGAGGTCTTGCCTTGCGAGGGGTGAGTGCGGCCTTAAATCCTTGTCACGGTTCACACCGGGTGGCGACTCCATTATTCTCCGGTTTAGTTCCCCGCGGACTACTCCATACTCCCAACCAGGTCGCGAGCCTGGAACAACATGCGTCGCCCAGTTTGTGTTCCCACAGAGAGAAAATTAATCTGGCATTAATTACGGAGATATTTTATCTGGGAAAAATATCATTAAAGAGAGAAAAATGATTAATTTGGAATTAATCGACTAATTAATATATTCGATATATTATACGAAATTGGATTTCGACGCAGAATTAAAATTAGATTTTAATTCGGGCGAACGAGTTAATTTAGAATTAATTCGTTAGCGACGTGAATAGTGATTTCGCTAGGCATAATCATTTAATTGCGTCGCAACGAAAAATTCATTAATTTGGAATTAGCGAACCTGAGCCTGAGAGTGTTTGCGAGCGCATTCGCATTTTGAATTCGAGTGCGGCACGCAAATCACATCAAGCGTCAAATTGCTAGTCACATCTAGCGTCATATCATTCGCCAATCAAGTGATAGATGTCTTTCACTTTGAGTGATTGACACCAGTCACTATTCATGAGTGATGTTAGTTGATGGAAAGCTTTTGAAAGCTTTAATGATATTTATTGTTATTTTAATCATTTTTATATGTTTTATTTTGATTTTTGAAATCAAAGGAAGTGTATTAGATACACTTAACACATTACAACACATATCCATCTCTCTCTCTCATTGGTTCACGAAAATTGGAGCCAATTTCTTCATCTCTCTCTCTCGGCATTTTGGCCATTTCTTCACTATTTTTCTGAGCAAAACTGCGAGCAAGGGAAGCAAAGTGTGATGTTTTTGTGGCAAAAACATCAAGAGCTAGAACTCAAAGAGACATGCGAAGGTGATAGGGAAGTCCACCCATGAGCTTGGAATCACCATGACAAAGCTTGGAGCTTGGAAGAGAACCAAAATGACCGAATTTGAGGATGACAGAAACTGTCACTGCCGAGCTTGGAGGAGGCAGAAAATAAAGTTTTGTTGTCCACCGCGTCGCTCAACTGATCGATGTGAGTATTCCGCAACTCCCTCATTGTATTCGCACTTAGTTTTTATGCTATATATTCGATCCTCGGGACCGTAGAACTGCAACAATGGTATCAGAGCGGAGTAAAAGCATGAAATATGATTTAAGGTTAAAATTTGGTTAAATTGATTTTGAGCATGATTTAGTTAAATTGTTTGATTAAGTGTGCTTAAATGATATTGAATTGAAGTTTGATTGGATCAATTTCAATAAAAATGGTTTGGAACAATTTTCCCCAATTTTTGAGGCTTGGCCGAAAATGTAATACCCTAACATCTTGGTGATTTTTTGATTTTTGATTCATTGGATGAGTTGGAATCAATTGGGAATGTTGATTTAATGTTAATTTGGATTTAATTGGATTGAATTCGGAATTGATTTTAAAAATCCCCAAAAGCCGAGAGTTATAGAGCATGATTGGGTTTGATTTTTGTTAAATTGTGTTGGACATGATTTAATGATGATAAGCATGATTAATTAGGCTAATTTGGTGTTTTGGAAATATTGATTTGGGTGATTAATTGTGTTATACACTTTAGGTAATTTAATTGTAAAATTGGATTTTGTAATTTAATTGAATTGGGCTTAAATTGGATTTGGGCTTGAAATATTGTAATTGGGCTTATTGGGCTTGGTTGTACCAAGTTGGGTTTAGGCTAAATAGGTTGGATCCAATTGGGCCCAAAACCGCTTCCATAAAGCCCAAATGCGACTAATGGACCTTTAAAGTTTAATTGGGCCTAATGGGCCTAAATTGATTTCTAGGCTTATGGGGTAATTCCTTGATTAGGCTTTGGTTATTGGGTTTGACCCAAGTTGACCAAAAGTCCACGCCTTAAAGAAATTAATTAAAAGCTCATTGGACTTTAATTAAATTAATATTGGATATTAATCGGGCTTTGAGACCCGTAACGATTAAATTTGGAATTTAAGTCGTAAAGGTTCGTTAATAAAGTGTAATATTTAATTTGGAAGTAAATGGCGAATTAGTATTAAATACAAATTGAATTGGATTTAATTATGTAGTTTAATTTAATTCGAGAATTTGTACTTTGAGTACTTATTCGCAAAATGAGTTTGACTCGCGCAAAATCAAATCGTTGTTTGAACATTGGATGGTCACTAATTATCAGATTAAATAATTGGATTAGATTGATTGATAACATGCTTGTGTGAATACATGGTTGCGATGCATGAATAATGTATATCGGATGGATATTAGATGGGTGGGGCAATTTTAGAAATAGTTGTAATAAATTTAGAATTTATTAATTGGACCTGCGTGTCCAGCCTTATTACCTCCTTATTCTTTGTATTCTCTTCTCACCTATTCCCCTCAATGTAAATGAGGTTTCTTTAGAAGTGTAGTGTAACGGGTAGAAGTAAATACTTGTGCTAGCGGAGAGAGGAAATGGAGAGATTTGATCTAGGATCAATGTGTTAAATATCCATCCGCATATCATTATTATTTTATTATACGCGCTTTATTATGTATTTAGAAAGCATGTTTAAGGGTGTGTGATGATGAGACCTTAACAAAGATAATAAATTGGTTGCCAATTTGCACTCGAAAAACCCTCGCAAAATATTAAGCGTTTTTCCTTCCATTGAGTGATTCTTACTCAAGATCCAAGACTGGCATTGGTTTGTTGGCCAAAGTCAAGGCCTTTGTCCGTCGAGGATGTGTTTGAATCACAAGAGCTTTGTTCCATATCAGTGTCTTGTCCAAGTTGTGGTTTGTTGGCCAAAGTCAAGACCACTTCCTGTCCATCGACATTGATTACGAAGCTTTCCATGGTCAATGGGTCACGCTTAACTTGGATCACTAAGTTTGTTGTGCCAAAGCCAAGGCTTAGTTGATTCAGAGGAAAAAAGTTAGGTAATATATTGGATATATTTGCATATATAAGATATATGTTTCGGACTTGGATGTCCCCCTACTGGATCTAGGAATTGGATTGGATCCAATTGATCTTAGAGATCTACCTAGTTAATTATCATACAATTTGTTGGCCAAAGTCAAGATTGTGTGATATTTAACGGGATCCTAGCCCACTAGGAAACACGATTTCCCGAGTACTTGACAGAGGGTTAGAGGCTCGCCGAAAAATAGTGGGAGGCAAGAATTGAATTTGCAAACTCGTTTAATTACTTGCCATACGCGCTCAAACAAATATCACTCGTCAATTATATTAAATGTTAGTTGGACTAATATTTAAAACGTTGTTTTATAAAACAGTTGGACTGTATTCAACCTATTAAAAGTATAGTTGATTAATATGGTTGGACTATAATAATCATTATATTTAAAAGTACCTAAATCGTTGATTAAATAGTGGGACTATTAAAATCAAGATATAATTGAAAGATTGGCATTTAAAACATAATCCTGGGGAAAATGTATTTAAATGGTTTAATTTTCAAAATTGGGAATAATTTCAGGATGGTCCTGAAAAACTAATAAGTTACTTTATTTGATAAAATAACATATTATGCCTAAGCCCGGAATTAAGCAAATAAGTAGAGCATGATATTTGGAATATTCATGTGATGATGACTTTAGTGCTTAATCCATTATGCTTGTCACAGTAGACTCCTTAATTTCTTAATTAGAACTAAGGATTAGATCCTTAAAGTATGATAAATGAAATTGAAGGATCTTCATAGATCTATTCTTAGATCTTAGAAGTACTAAATTGCAATAGTAAACTCTTGGAGGGTTAATGGCTATTCTCAATGAGACAAAGCCAAAGTTTGCAATAAGGCAAGATGCGCAAGGCGCACTTTATTTCTATATTCTAGAAGGCCAAGGCTTGGCCAAAGGCTTCTGGGGTACCGAAAAGGGCAAAGGCAAAATCATTATAATCTTCTGGGAAGATAAATGACATATCCCAAAATGTCTGCCTAAATGTGGCAAACGGGATCGCGGAAGCGTGACTGCCATTTGGACAAAGCAGACATGAAGGAATTGAAGAGCGAACAAGGCTCTGACTTCAAATATGTTTGTCATATTATGTTCACTACTAGTATTAAAATTGGATTTTAAATACTTAGTGTGATACATATATATATACTGATGTTCAGAATCTGCTATGAGCAGGATACTGACTTCAGATTGAGATTAATCTGCGAATTGAAAATGAGATGAAAGTCGATGTTTTAACCGTAGATACCTAATTTTAGGAACTACCCATTGGGTGTGTACTTAAATTAGGAAACTGTTATAATGTAACTAGTTTGACTAGAAACATTATCTCTATATCAGTGTATAACCCGCTGCGGGTGTACCTTTATATTCTATAACACTAAAGTGTTTTATTTTATAAAGATGATGCTGAGATAAACACATTAGATGTGAATAACATAATTTATATTTTGAATATAAATAAATCTCAAACATAAACATGAAAAACAAATAGCTCAAACTGATTTGATCAGAAGAAACTCAATTGTGGCATTGTTGTCTGGGACACAACTAAAACAAGAATCGTATATCCATAATTTTGAAGAATGGGTACTCGGACTAATTTGATTCTATTCAAATAAAGTCTACGAATCTAGTTAATTGGGCAAAGTGCCTAAAACACCTTTACTTGGTAAAAGTGTAAATGCCATCGATCTGTTAGCCCTAGTTCATAGTGAAGCAAGTGGGCCATATCTAGCTAGGCTAGATGTGGATATGAATATTTCGTGACCTTTACGGATGTGGCATCGCGTTATGGTTATGTGTTTCTTTGAAACACAAATCGGAAACTTTTAAAGTTTTCGACACAAAATAGACAAATAGATAGACTATAGTGTTAAATCGTCACGGTTAGACCATGATGAAAATACTTAAGAAATAAGTTTCTAATATACTTGAGAGAGTATAGTATTCTTTCAATGATGACTCCTCCCGGAACACGTCAATTTGACGGTGTGTCCGAACTGAGTAATCGAATTTTGTTGGACATGATAAGGTTAATCATGAGTCGCTCTAAGCTACCATTTCCTTCAATGGATAAGCATTAACAGTGCATAACTTATTTAGAATAAGGTTCCATAAAAATCTATTTGACAGACTTCAGATTAGATATGAACAGGAAAGAAACCGGGTTTCTCATTCGTGAACATTTGGGAATGCTGGGCATATGTTTGGATGATACCAAACTAAAACCCAAATTGGATAAGTGCCAATTGTAGGTTATCCTAGGGATACCAAAGTATAGTACTTATACAACTCACATGAGAACAATTTAATTGTTGCTCACCATGCGGTTTTCCTAAGAGGAATACCTATATGCAGTGGTAAGTGGGAGGATAGTAAAACTCGATGAAAATTGGAGTAACACTATTCCTGGCACCAATTCCTTAATGGAACACAAATAGTTCATCTAGGATGAAATTATACCAATAATCTTCAAATACACAAGAACCACGTAAGTCGGAGAGAGTTAGAAAACAACCTGGGGTATGGTTTCTGATCTCACCTCATAAAGATGTCAATCTTATTGAGGAATACCAACTGACTACGAATGAGGAAGTGATACAAAGTATCGACACCCTATTATGACAAAGTGTCACGAGTCCGAAATGGATTCCATGTATACCAACTATGTTTAGACACTAGTTGATGTACCGCAAGGCATTGTGCCTATTGGTACTATAATTCTTCAAGGAAGACATACATGAATGGCAACATACCAACGTATAAAGCTAGGCTTTTAGGGGAAAGGTATCGTTATCAACATTGTGTTGATTATGATTCAACCTTTTACCTGTTGTCACGGTAAATCCATTTGGATAATGCTTTCTAATGCTGCATGTTTCATTTATGAAATATGTGAGCTGAACGGGAAAATCGCTTTCCTTAAAAGGAAACCTTTTGGAGGATGTTTACAACATCCTGTTAGTCTTGTCGTAACATAACTAGTAAACAAGGTTTGCAGGTTGTTCGATCCATGTTTGGATTAAAGCAAACATAGGTTCTTGGAATTATTGTTTTTGATGTAATCATAATGGTATATGATTTAATTCAAAACGAAAATGATTCTTGTGTATATAAGGAGGTTAGTGGGAGCGCACTGACAATAGTTGTCCTATCAATAATAATAATATGTCATTTCATGGAAATGATATTCCCATAAATATATGTCAATACCTATATACAGTGGTAAGTGGGAGGATAGTAAAACTCGATGAAAATTGGAGTAACACTATTCCTGGCACCAATTCCTTAATGGAACACAAATAGTTCATCTAGGATGAAATTATACCAATAATCTTCAAATACACAAGAACCACATAAGTCGGAGAGAGTTAGAAAAAAACCTGGGGTATGGGTTTCTGATCTCACCTCATAAAGATGTCAATCTTATTGAGGAATACCAACTGACTACGAATGAGGAAGTGATACAAGGTATCGACTCCTTATTATGAGAAAATGTCATGAGTCCGAAATGGATTCCATGTATACCAACTATGTTTAGACACTAGTTGATGTACCGCAAGACATTGTGCCTATTGGTACTATAATTCTTCAAGGAAGACATACGTGAATGGCAACATACCAATGTATAAAGCTAGGCTTTTAGCGGAAAGGTATCGTTATCAACATTGTGTTGATTACGATTCAACCTTTTACCTGTTGCCAAGGTAAATCCATTTGGATAATGCTTGCTAATGCTGCATGTTTCATTTATGAAATATGTGAGCTGAATGGGAAAATCGCTTTCCTTAAAAGGAAACCTTTTGGAGGATGTTTACAACATCCTGTCGGTCTTGTCGTAACATAACTAGCAAACAAGGTTTGCAGGTTATTCGATCCATGTTTGGATTAAAGCAAACATAGGTTCTTGGAATTATCGTTTTGATGTAATCATAATGGTATATGATTTAATTCAAAACGAAAATGATTCTTGTGTATATAAGTAGGTTAGTGGGAGCGCACTGACAATGGTTGTCATATCAATAATAATAATATGTCATTTCTTGGAAATGATATTCCCATAAATACAATCGGTGAAAGCTTGGCTTTTGAGAAAACTCTCCGAAAACTCGTACATTGAAAAATGTACGCGACCTGGTGTCTCATACGCTTGAGCATATGGAGTCACAAACAGGCAATCCAAGTGATAGTCACTGCATTGAAGTTAATAACATCCTTTAGTATCTTAGAGATCTAAGGATGCTGTCTTATACTAAGGAGAAGGAGAACTTGAAGTGACTGGGATCACTAATGCAAGTTTCCTAACCGATATAAACGACTACAAGTCGCAAACGGTAATATACAGTTTGAATAACGGAACAGTGAGCTGGAAATCTTCAGAGCAAGATACTGTTACCGAATAAACAACAAATACAGATTATTGCTGCGGCTGAGGCAGCAATAGAAGCTATTTGGATCGATAATAAATCTAATTAGATTAGATATAATTCTGTTAGCAGCTGAGCTAGGCTACAGCACAGGCTAAAGAATTAATGGTCTCATCAACGATCCAGATACATACTTTGATTATTTATCTGATTCGTTCGGATTATACATCGTGGCGATGTGACGATTGAATAAATCGCATCAGATGATAATCATGCAAATCCGCTGACGAAAGCATCCTCAGCAGTTTGAGCCAACCGTACATAGTTCGGGTGTTAGACACTCGAGTGACTGGCTATAGGCCAAGTGGGAGATTATTGGACAGTTATGACCCATAGCATCACTATTTATACAGATCATGGTGTTGTTGTACAAATTAACTATGTGACCAAGGAGATTGCTCTCTTATCATTTGTGATTAGATCACCAAGATGTATAAATGATAGGAGGTCCTTATGATTTGTTCCTGGATTGAGATGATATGAGACAATATCAGTCCACGAAGGATAAATCATTAAATATCCCTAGTCAGAGTATTATCGAGATTGGACATCGATAATGCGTAAAAGACTAGTATTACACTTGCGCGCGTTGTGAGGGCACAACGACATAGTTTTCATATATTTGGGTATAGGATACTCATGCAAGTGTAATAGGAGGTTGTGTTTTACCGATGGTACGGGAAACAGCTTCGCTCTGGATAGACCCCCTCAGAATTCCATTGTTAGTATGACTATGTGTCTATGGAAGTCCGAAATCAGGGTAGGTGTATTTGGTCTTAACCTGAGACTTGCACCGCTAATACTTGCGACAATCATATACTTTGGTTTTGGGCGTCCAGGGCTTTAACAGGTTCTGTGTACGCCTCTGCTGGGTATATTGAGAATCGTAGTGTGTTGGGTGTGATGTCAAGACGGAAGTATCACTCCAGTCATAGTGGAGATGATGGTCACGTAGGATACGGAACTGGTTCTCTTATGTACTGCAGTCATCGGGATAAAATGACAAGGTCATGTTTATCCGATTATAGAGACTAGTTACCAGACATCTGACATGTGCTTCGTACGGGGCAGACACAATTCCAGCCACAGGCCTAGCACGTGATCATCTGATACTGGATCGAAATACGCAATACAACGTATACTACGCCTGATATAGATCACTATATTCCTGTAAGGATATTTCTGGAGAATTGGGTAGGCATGGCGCTTTGCTAGAAGCCAATCTTGTCTTGTAAATCGGTAAAACGTAGTACTTGGTACTTACGTGTTCGGATATTCCGACGACCGAATTTACTACTAACATATCCGGGGATCTCATGGGTCGCTTCCCGAAGATTCACCGATGACGTATGACTCGCACTTTAATTAATCTGGGATTAATTAGATGAGAGAGAAAATTAATCTGGGATTAATTGTGGAGATATTTTATCTGGGATAAAATATCATTAAAGAGAGAAAAACGATTAATTTTGAATTAATCGACTAATTAATATATTCGGTATATTATACGAAATTGGATTTCGACACGAAATTAAAATTAGATTTTAATTCGGGCGAACGAGTTCATTTAGAATTATTTCGTTAGCGACGTGAATAGTGATTTCGCTAGGCATAATCATTTAATTGCGTCGCAACGGAAATTTCGTTAATTTGGAATTAGCGAACCCAAGCCTGAAAGTGTTTGCGAGCGCATTCGCATTTCGAATTCGAGTGCGGCACGTAAATCACATCAAGCGTCAAATCGCTAGTCATATCTAGCGTCACATCATTCGTCAACCAAGTGATAGATGTCTTTCACTTTGAGTGATTGACACTAGTCACTATTCATGAGTGATGTGAGTTGATGGAAAGTTTTTGAAAACTTGAATGACATTTATTGTTATTTTAATCATTTGTATATGTTTTATTTTGATTTTTGAAATCAAAGGAAGTGTATTAGATATACTTAACACATTACAACACATATCCATCTCTCTCTCTCATTGGTTCACGAAAATTGGAGACAATTTCTTCATCTTTCTCTCTCGGCATTTTGGCCATTTCTTCACTGTTTTTCTGGGCAAAACCGTGAGAAAGGGAAGCAAAGTGTGATGTTTTTGTGGCAAAAACATCAAAATCTAGCACTCAAAGAGACATGCGAAGGTGATAGGGAAGTCCACCCATGAGCTTGGAATCACCATGACAAAGCTTGGAGCTTGGAGGAGAACCAAAATGGCCAAATTTGAGGATGACAGAAACTGCCACTGCCGAGCTTGGAGGAGGCAGAAAATAAAGATTTGTTGTCCACCGCGTCGCTCAACCGATAGATGTGAGTATTCCGCAACTCCCTCATTGTATTCGCACTTAGTTTTTATGCTTTATATTCGATCCTCTAGACCGTAGAACTCCAACAAGAAGAAGATACACCCCAAATCAGGGAGCAACAGTCTGGTTTTCTGAGGCCTGTTGTCCAGCCCAACAATTATCAATAGATCCCAGAACCAAGCAATACTACATTTGCTCAAAAGAACGCAATGGGGAGATATGTAATATGTGATGGTAACCACCCGAGCGATCAATTTATATACCTTTCAGAATGGTAGAATTATCGAAATCATTCAAGGTACGAAGAACCATCATATTTCACAGAACCTTATTATCCATCTTATCCACCATCCACCTACGATCTTCATCAAGAACCAGAACGATATTCACCATAGGAAAAACAAATGATAAGAGAAATGGTGGATATGCTCAAGAAAAGTAATGAAAAGTGGGATGCAATATTTTAAACTCAAGAGGCAACTATTAAGAGACTGAGTGATCAAACGAGACAATTAACAGAAAACCAGGGCTACATACCTCAAGGAGCATTTTCATATGACAATGATGAAGCCAGGCCTTTTCTTTGTGTTCCAAACTCAAGGATTGGTTTCCCTAACACCTTGAATGACTCCTTGAATGTGCTAGCAATAAGAAATTTTGATGCAAAATTTCTAAGCAAGAATGAGAGGTTCACGACAATTTTGATGTAAGAGGAGAGAGTTGATTTTTGTGTTGTGTAATTAATTTCCAAAATTCAATTACCAAATACCAAAACTCAAAGTTGGTATAAGTCATTCAAAATGAAATACAAAGTGTGTTGGACTTTGGTTGAGTAAAAAACAAGCAATGCAAGATTTACACTCAACCTTAACAACTTTCATCACATATCAAAAGTGTGATGTAAGTCAAGTGGGTCCCACCACTTGTAAATTCCGAATTTACGTCGAACAATCCAACACGCAACTTCCCTCAGGCTCGGGTTCGTTTAATTTCAAACTAACGAATTTTCTGTTGGGACATAATTAAATAATAAAGTCGCTTACGAATTAATTCTAAATTAATTCGTTTGCCCAAATTAAATCTAATTTTAATTCCGTTTTGAAATCTAATTTCAATTAATTTATCGAATATATTATTTAATCGATTAATTCCAATTAATCATTCTCTCTCTTCTAATCGAATTTTATCCCAGATAAATTCTTACCGCAATTAATCATAGATTAATTTTCTCTCTCTCATAATTAATCCCAGATTAATTCTGTTTGAGTCAAACGTCATCGGTGAATCTTTGGGAAGCGACCCATGAGATCCCTGGATATGTTGGCAGTAAATCCGGTCCTCGGACAATCCGAACACGTTCGTACCCCGTACCACGTTCTTACCAATTTACAAGACATGGTTGGCTTCTAGCAAAGCACCGTGCCTACTCAATTCTCCAGAAATATTCTTTTAAGGAATACATAATCTATACCAGGCGTAGTATACTAAGTATTGCGTATTATGATCCAGTATCGGATGTCACATGCTAGGCCTGGGCTGGAATTGTGTCTGCTGTTGGACAATTGTGACCCATAGCATCACTATTTATAAAAGACATTGTGGTTTTTGTACAAATTAACTATGTGACAAAGGAACTTGCCATTCTATCATTTGTAATTAGATTACTTGAATATATATAGATGATAAAAGTCCTTATGATTAGTTCCGGATTATAAGATATGAGACAGTATCAATCCACCAAAGGTTTAATCATTAAATATCCCTAGTCGTAGTATTATCGAGACTGGACATCGATAATGCAGAATAAACTAGTATTACACTTGTGCGTGTTATGGAAGCGTAACGGCATAGTTCTCATATATTTGGGTATTGGATACTCATGCAAGTGTAATATGAGGTTCTGTTTACCGATGGTATGGAAACAACTTCGTTCTGGATAGACCCCTCAGAATTCCATTGGTAGTATGACTATGTGTCTATGGGAATCGGAATCAGGGTAGGTGTATGATGAATGGTAATTATATCAATATTTCCCACTCATTTAACCTAATATTTTGTATAGTTTCTCGAGTTTTATGAACGTTTTGATGTGTTTTAATTTATTTTGCAAATAAAAATAATATTGGGACTTAATGGAATCAACTCGGGGCTAAAACGATGAAATTCAGAGAAAAAAAGGTCAAAAACGAAAACTCAAATAAAAATAATATCCGATTGAGCTAATTCCAGTTGCAGATTAAAGAAAACTCAAAGCTCGACAACTTTGAAATTTTAAATAATTTCGAATTCTGAAGGTGTCATGACCGAAATTGATGAACAATCCGAAATTGTGTTATGTTCAATTACTAAAGTCATTTTCAAAAATATAAAAATTTGTCAAACTTCCACCAAGCATGTTTGGTGGAGTGTTTTGTGCCATGTCTTTTACCTTGTTTGGTGCCTTGTTTGGTGCCATATTTGGTGGAGTGTTTTGTGGCATGTTTTGTGGCATGTTTTGTGGAGAGTTTGGTGGAGTGTTTGGTGGAGCAATTAGTGGAGCAATTGGTGGAGAAATTTGTGGAAGCCTTTAGATTCTCCTATAAATACCAAGCAATTTCATATGTAATTCTCATGCTTTCCTTAGATTTTTGTAAGGAATTTAAGGATTGCATCTTGTTTGTATTTATTTTCAGTATTTAATTTATGCATTTTTATTTTCAATAATAGTAGTAGTTTATTTTCTTTTATGTTTTGTAGTTAGATTTTCGCTAGGGAATGGTGGAGCTTTTATTATTTTAATTTATATTAATCTCCCTTAATTATAATATGGAAATTATAATTCAATTTAAAATGATTACCGCTTTAATTGCTGGTTTTATTTATTTGACATAATATGACACCGCCTATATGGCCGGTCTTTAGGTGACAGATAATTACCGCCTATAAGGCTGGTTTATGGACAAATAATGATACCGTCTTTATGGCTGGTTGGACTTAATTAAAATCTGACTTAATGAGGATACCACCTATATGGTCGGTTGGTAATATCACGGATGAATTCTGTATTATAATAAGGGAGATTTCTAAATTATAAATAGTAAAGGTGAATCCCCCAACCCCCAGCATTTTATTTTTTATTCTAGAGAAGTGATGAAACACAATATCAACAAGCTTAATAATTGATTTAATTATATAATGGGTAATTCTTTAGTTTGTTAATTGAGTTTTAATCTTAATACTTCTTGTTGTCTAATCACCAATAAGATTGATGTGGTAAACTTAAAATAAATTTGACGAAGGGATTTTAGGTTTCAGCCTTAGATTCAATAGCTCACGATCTCCTTGAGGATAGATAACCCTTTAATAGATTTCCTTACAGGATAGACATATACCTGTCGAGCGGGGGTAGCCATAATTGGAACTTAATCTTAATGAATCCAGGTAATTTGGTTAACATAGACATATGGTTTAATTGGATTATACTGGGTATGTGCAGCTGACCATCGACAGAGACTTTTGCATAATTTCGTGTTCCAGGTTAGCAAACTGATTTATTACACATATATAAGAGAATCAATCCATCTTTATAATAATATTGTGTGGATTCACAACCCTAGATCTTTGAGTCTTTTGTTATTTTCCTTAATACTTTCTTTTGTGTATTTTATTTATCAAATCCACATTCAACTAACCAAAAGCAATCATTCTCTTCTCCCTATAATTAGATACCTGTAAATAAATAATATCAATAATTAATAACAACAATAGGAATTAAGTCCTCATGGGATTGATATTTTTATACTACTTGAACGATACGTACGCTTGCGTTATACGTGTGTGTTTACGTTGGTCAAGTTTTTGGCGCCGTTGCCGGGGACTTATTTATCTTGAGTTATTAATTTTGAATCTATGTAATTTACTTGTATATAATTTTCTTTATTTTTTACCTGTAATTATTATTTTCTTTTATTTTCCAAGTGGTTGACATGGATATTTTTTGGGAGTTAGAAAGATTACGAGCTTTACTAGAAGAAGATACACCCCAAATCAGGGAGTAACAATCCGGTTTTCTGAGATCTGTTGTCCAGCCCAATAATTATCAATGGATGCCAGAACCAAGCAGTACTACATTTGCTCAACAGAACACAATGGGGAGATGTGTAATATGAGATGGTAACCACCCGAGCGATCAATGTATATACCCTTAAGAATGTCAGAATTATCGAAATCATTAAAGGTATGAAGAACCAGCATATTTCACTGAACCTTATTATCCATCTTCACCATCCACCTACGATCTTCATCAAGAACCAGAACGATATTCACCAGAGGAAAAGTAAATGATAAGAGAAATGGTGGACATGCTCAAGAAAAGTAATGAAAAGTGGGATGCAATGTTTCAAAGTCAAGAGGCAACTATTCAAAGACTGACTGATCAAATGAGACAATTAACAGAAGACCATGGCTGCATACCTCAAGGAGCATTTTTAGATGACCATGATGAAGCCTTCGAGTACCAAACATTTCACGATTACACTTTAGCAGAGGAGGAGGCTGAACAGTATTAGGAATCTGAGGTATCAGTTTAGGAACCCGAACCAGCAAAGTCTCGATTTGATTTTTATTATTCAGACTCTGAAGAGGATGAAGAAGCAGAGTTTTTTATGCCAACAAAAATTGAGGATGAAATTTTGTATCCTCAAAATGAAGATCTTGGAGCTTCCATTGCACAGATGTTTAAAGAAGATCTACATGAGCCAGTCATATCAACCACAGATGATGAAGACCTAAAATCAGACATCTCTTTACATCCTCAGGTTGACACTTATGGAGCATGCATTTCACAGATGACATATGAAGAATTGAATACGGAAATCATAAAATACATCCGTGAAGAAAAGGTGGAGCAAGAAGCAGAGCAAATGGAGGAGCAATTTAAAGAACTTGAGCATTCAAGAGAAATATCACTGTTTTTGGGAGTACAGATCAAAGACATCACCCAGAAGCTTGACAGAATGAAACTCCCATTCCAAGTCAAGCACCATACAAGACCTCCTGATTTTCTTTCTTTCTTTTCAGGAACCATTAGAGAAACAAAGATAAAAAATATGGCACAAGCACTGAATGAGACAAAACTCTTTTTGCCATTTTACCGTTGGAAGAGACCCTTCAAAAGCAACACAAACGGGATTGTCTTTAATCGGACATCCAAAACGACGCTGAAACCTCCTTAACGGATGGATTTCACTCAGTCTGGCTGAAGACGAAAAATTCAGCGCTAGCAGGGAGGCAACCCATGCAATCTGTTGTAAATTCTATTTCCATATTTTGTGTAAACATGTTGTAGAGTTTTTAATATTGTGTGATATTTTTGTAGGGAAAACACAAACAGAGCATTTTAAGACAGAAGAAATGGTGTTTGGCAATCACAAAGAAGAGAGCTAATTCATTTGTGATGGTTGAGTAAAGAATGAATTCTTAAGACGCATCCTTAAGAATTTATACTAACCTAGTGGCGTATTGCGTACACAATTCCGTTGCCTTAATATTGCTTTGATTTGCTTTTCTGCTTTTATTTCCTTTATTTTCACCGACAAGATCTAAACTTTTTGACTTTTCACGAATTATTTTAACGTTCATCTAATAATTGTAATTTGACAGGTACTAGTGCGACTATTACTCACCCATTTTCAGGTTCTATAAATTCAGCTATACATTTCTCTCTTCGACACATCCAGATATACATCCAAATAAGAGAGAGAAAATGGAAGTGTAGGCACTGTATTTTTGCATATAAGTCCCGATGATGAGCCTCGTACGGAGGCACTACTCTTTAAGTTGTGGAAGTCGCGGGAAACGGACGTCGGAAGGGAAAAGTCAGAAATTGATACCTTATTGGACTTAATTCGTTTACTTAGCTTCGGGTTTTCTTGTTAGATCTCTGTTTTTAAATTCATCTTTAGCCCAAAACCCCACAATCCACACCAAGCCCACCAAAAATCCTCCAAGCCCTTTAAATCACATTCAAAAATATTTAAACACATTAAACAAATGTTAAAATCAAATTAAATCACCTTCCTAATTTAAATAAATCACATTCCTAAATTAAATAAATCTAAATAATTCACCTTCCTAATTAAATTAAATCACATGCCTAAACTAAATAAAATAAAATCAAATCTCATAAATCACATTCCTAATAAATTAAATCATTTTCCTAAACTAAAACAACCCCCTCCCTAAATTAAGGCGATCATTTCCTTTTGACACACTAATTAATCTCCCTTATTTTTACACAATATTTGTTTCCTACCCGTACAAGGTAAACCCCAACCCTTTCCTATAAAAAGAAGACTAAACCAACCCTTCACTCACTGACTCATTCTCACGAAAAACACAAAAGAAAATAACCCTGAGCTCATCCATGTCTCTCGCCTAGCTGCCACTCTCTTCTCTCTTCTCTCAAACAGCATCCTCACGCCTCTGAAACAAACCCACGAAACTGCCATCTCCCTCTAACTCTCTATCGGCCAGTACAATTACAAGAAGCAAAACTAAGCCCTCAACCAAGCACAAACCTACGACAAAATTGCCCAGCTTCATGCACTAAACCATGCATAGCCGAGAACAAATAATCACAAACCAACCCCCAATACTCAGGCCACAACAGCCATGTTAGCCCATACTCAGACCACATATTGCCACCGAACTCCCTCCACCCAAAGACACGTGAATAAACAAACACAAAGCAACAACCCCTTGAACCGACATCACATTAACAAGAAACACGTCCCCTTCTTTCTCCCTCAGCAGCCATCAACCGGCCCTTCACCAAAAAAACAAAACAAGGCACACAACACACACGTCCTACATCGGCCAAATAAGTCCCTCTCTCATTAACCTTCAAAACCAAGCATTCCTCACACATCACACCACCCTCACAGACCGACAACGCCACTCACAATCACCATCCCACTCAAGCCTCAAACACAATGTCTCACCCCCACGTAGCAACTCATATCCTTAGCAGCCCATTAACGCCCCTTAATCCAGCAGCCCATAGCATTCACGCATAAATAGTCCAAAATAGTGGCCGAATAACCTCCCAAACTAACCCCAAACCAGTCCAAAAATTAGTCCCTAAAACAGTCTAGAAAACAGCCCGAAACAGCGAAGGAAAATATTGAACCAGTAAATCGGAAAAGCCGTGGAGCATCAACCCTTCCGAAAACCGCGTAACGTACTTCCAAGAGACGACTTAAGAGGTTAGACCTGAGGGCACCATTTTATTTATTCCCGTTCTTTTTCTGTTATTTATTAATGTTTCTTTGCATGAGTATTTTTGGTTAATGTGTGCTATGGCCATGGGATGAATGGAATATGTTTTATCTCTTGAGGTATATCTGATGGAAACTTCAACGTAAATTCCGTAGCCGAATCCGAATGGATGGCAGAGCGGTCTACACTCGGGATACAATGCCACGTACCGTTTGAGAGATACACATATTTCGTTTCATCCAACCTTGTGTTTACGTATGATTTAGTCTTTTAGTATGTTATTTTTAAAATTTAGTCATCTAGTTGTAAATGGGTCTTCAAGAAGAAGACAGACAAGGATGGAAACATACAAACGTACAAAGCTAGGCTTGTAGCGAAAGGGTATCGTCAACAACATGGTGTCGATTACGATGAAACTTTTTCACCTGCTGCCATGATTAAATCCATTAAGATAATGCTTGCTATTGCTGCATATTTCGATTATGAAATATGGCAGATGGACATCAAAATCATTTTCCTTAACAGAAACCTTTTGGAGGATGTTTTTATGCAACGGCCTGACGGTTTTGTTGTACCAAAATGTGCAAACAAGGTTTGCAAGTTAAATCGATCCATTTATGGATTGAAGCAAGCATCGCGTTATTAGAACCAATGTTTTGATGATATCATAAAAGAATATGATTTCGTTCAAAATGAGGATGATACTTGTGTATATAATAAGGTTAGTGGGAGCGTACTGACATTCATTGTCCTTTACGTAGATGATGTATTGCTTATTGGCAATGACATTCCAATGCTACAATCGGTGAAAGCTTGGCTTTCATTAAAATTCTCCATGAAAGATCTGGCAGAAGCAGCTTTTATTCTGGGAATAATGATCTACCAGGATAGATCTAGAAAGATGCTTGGACTCTCCCAGAGCTCGTACATTGACAAAGTGTTGAAGATATTCAACATGGATCAGTCTAAGAGGGGACTATTGCCAGTGTCACATGACGTCTCTCTATCTAAGGACATGTGTCATAAAACCCAAGATGAGAGAGGCAACATGAGTCAGATCATGTTCGCTTCTACAGTCGGATCGATCATGTATGTCATGATATGTACGCGACCTGATGTCTTGTATGCTTTGAGCATGTGTAGTTGCTATCAGGCCGATCCAGGTGATGGTCACTGGGTTGCAGTTAAGAACATCCTTAAGTATTTTAGAAGAACTAAGGATGCTTTCTTGATCTATGGAGATGGAGAACTTGAGGTAACTGGGTTTACCGATGCAAGTTTCCAAACCGATAAATATGACTTTAAGTCGCAATCTGGGTAAATATTTTATTTGAACAACGGAGCAGTGAGCTGGAAATCTTCCAAGCAAGAGACTGTTGCTGATTCAACAACAGAAGCGGAATATATCGCTGCAGCTGAGGCATCAAAAGAGGAAGTTTGGATCAATAAATTCCTAATTAGATTAGGAGTAGTTCCGTTAGCAGCTGAGCTCGTTCCTTTGTATTGTGACAATAACGGGGCTATAGCGCAGGCTAATGAACCGCAGTCTCATCAACAATCCAAGCATGTACTTCGACGTTTCCATCTGATTCGTGAGATTATACATCGTGGCGATGTGAAGATCGAGAAGGTCGCATTAGATGACAACATTGCAGATTCACTGACAAAGGCTATTTTTCAGTAAGGTTTTAGCGACATGTACATAGTTCAAGTGTTATATACTTGAGTGATTGGCTATAGGCCAAGTGGGAGATTGTTGGAAAATTATGACCCATAGCATCACTATTTGTAAAAGACATATGGTTTTTGTATAAATTAACTATGTTACAAAAGAAATTTCTATTTTATCATTTTGTAATTAGATTACTTGAACATATAAATGATAAAAGTCCTTATGATTAGTTTCAGATTAATAAGAAATGAGACGGTATCAATCTACGAAAGGTTTAATCATTAAATATCTCTAGTCGTAGTATTATCGAGACTAGACATCGATAATGCGGAATAAGGTAATATTACACTTGTGCGCGTTATGGAAGCGTAATGGCATAGTTCTCATAGTTTTGGGTATTGGATACTCATGCAAGTGTAATAGGAGGTTCTGTTTACCGATGGTACGGGAACAGCTTCGCTTTGGATAAACCCCTCGAAATCCCATTGGTATTATAACTATGTGTCTATGGGAATCCGAATCAGGGTAGGTGTATTTGGTCTTAACCTGAGGCTTGCATCGTAATACTTGCGACAATCAATACGTTTTGGTTTTGGTCGTTTGGGGCTTTAACAGGTTATGTGTACGCCTCTTCTGGGTTTATTGAGAATCGTAGTGTATTGGGTGTGATGTCAAGATGGAGTGTGACTTCAGTCATATGGAGATGATGATCACGTAGGGATACAGAACTGGTACTCTAATATGTTGCAACTATCGGGATAATATGACAAGGTCATGATTATCTGATTAAAGAGACTAGTTGCTAGTGATCCGATATATGCTTCGTACGGGCATATGTTGGGTTCTCCTAGAACATGCCAAGGATCTATTAAGATGAAATCATGTGTGAATAATCAACGAATTTACGGAAAAATCACTTACATTGATCGGCAAAGGTGGATGTGTAGATAACAAAAATTTTGCCTCCTTGAGAAGTGCTCCAAGCCCTCATTTGTATGAATGATGAGCTCCAAGCTATGATATTTGAATTCCAAACTCAAGGGGATAGTTTCCCTATCACCTTTGATGACTCCTTTGTGTGCTAGCAATGAAGAAAAATTGCAACAAAATTTCTTACTTTGGAGAGGAAGCTCTCGGCTTTGGCCTTGGGAGAGAGAGAGAGAATTGTTTCAATTTTTTGTGTTGTGTGTAAATGATTTCCAAAATTCAAATTGTGATATACCAAATCCAAGATTTGGTATTAGTCATTCAAAAAAATGAATAAACAAACACAAAGTGTGTAGAGATTGGTTGAAGTATTTTACAAGTTAAACCAAGTTTACACTTAACCAAATAACAACTTCCATCACTAGTCAAACTTGTGATGTAAGTCAAGTGGGTCCCACCACTTGTAAATTCTAAATTTTCGTCGAACAATATCAATGCGCAACTTCGTTCGGGCTCGGGTTCGTTTAATTCCAAATTAACGAATTTTCCGTTGCGACATAATTAAAGTTGCTTACGAATTAATTCTCAATTAATTCGTTTGCCCGAATTAAAATCCAATTTTAATTCCGCTATGAAATCTAATTTCATTTAATATATCGAATATATTATTTAATCGATTAATTCCAAATTAATCGTTCTCTCTCTTCTTATCGAATTTTATCCTAGATAAATTCTTGCCGTAATTAATCCTAGATTAATTTTCTCTCTATCATAGTTAATTCTAAATTAATTCTGTTCGAGTCAAACGTCATCGGTGAATCTTTGGGAAGCGACCCATGAGATCCCTGGATATGTTGGCAGTAAATCCGGTCGTCGGACTATCCGAATACGTGCGTACCAGGGTACCATGTTCTTACCGATTTACAAGACATGGTTGGCTTCTAGCAAAGCACCGAGCCTACCCAATTCTCCAGAAATATTCATTAAGGAATACATAATCTCTAACAGGCGTAGTATACTAAGTATTGCGTATTGCGATCAAGTATCGGATGTCACATGCTAAGCCTAAGGCTGGAATATTATATGCCCTGTACGAAGCATATATCGGATCACTAGCAACTAGTCTCTTTAATCGGATAATCATGACCTTGTCATATTATCCCGATAGTTGCAACATAATAGAGTACCACTTCTGTATCCTTGCGTGATCATCATCTCTATATGACTGAAGTGATACTTCCATCTTGACATCACACCCAATACACTACGATTCTCAATAAACCCAAAAGAGGCATACACAGAACCTGTTAAAATTGCTGGACGACCAAAACCAAAGCGTATTGATTGTCCCAAGTATTAGCGATGCAAGTCTCATGTTAAGATCAAATACACTGACGGCGTAAACACACACGTATAACGCAAGCGTACGTATCGTTCAAGTAGTATAAAAATATCGATCCCACGAGGACTTAATTCTTATTGTTGTTATTAATTATTGATACTATTTATTTACAGGTATCTATTATAGGGAAAAGAGGATGATTGCTTTTGGTTGGTTGAAAGGGGATTGATAAATAAAAGACACAAAAGAAAGTACTAAGGAAAAAAACAAAAGACTCAAAGATCTAGGGTTGTGACTCCACACAATATTATTATAAAGATGAATTGATTCTCTTATATATGGTAATAAATCAGTTTGCTAACCTGGAACACGAATTATGCAAAAGCCTCTGTCGATGGTCAGCTGCACATACCCAATATAATCCAATTAAACCACATGTCTATGTTAACCAAATTACATGGATTCATTAAGATTAAGTTCCAATTATGGCTACCCCCGCTCGACAGGTATATGTCTATCCTGTAAGGAAATGTATTAAAGGGTTATCAATCCTCAAGGAAGATCGTGAGCTATTGAATCTAAGGCTGAAACCTAAAATCCATTCGTCAAGTTCATTTTAACTTTACCACATCAATCTTATTGGTGATCAGAAAACAAGAAGCATTAAGGTTAAGACTCAATAAACAAACTAAAGAATTACCCATTATATAATTAAATCAATTTTTAAGTTTGTAATATTTTGTTTCATCACTTCCCTAGAATAAAAATAAAATGCTGGGGGTTGGGGGATCCACCTTACTATTTATAATTTAGAATCTCTCTTATTATAATACATAATTTATCGTGTGATATTACCAACCGACCATATAGGTGGTATCCTCATTAGTCTGATTTTAATAAGTCCAACCAGCCATAAAGACGGTATCATTATTTGTCCATAAACCAGCCATATAGGCGGTAATTATCTGTCACCTAAAGACCGACCATATAGGCGGTGTCATATTATGTCAAATAAATAAAACCATCCATTAAGGCGGTAATCCTTTTAAATTGAATTGTAATTTCCATATTATAATTAAGGGAGATTAATCTAAATTGAAGTAATAAAAGCTTCACCCTTCCCCAGCGAAAATCTAACTACAAAACATAAAAGAAAATAAACTACTACTATTATTGAAAATAAAAATGCATAAATTAAATATTGAAAATAAATACAAAAAAAATACAATCCTTAAATTCCTTACAAACACCTAAGGAAAGCATGAGAATTACAAATGAAATGGCTGGTATTTATAGGAAAATCTAAAGGCTTCCACCAATTCTCCACCAATTGCTCCACCAATTGCTCCACCAACCACTCCACAAAACACTCCACCAAAATGCCACAAAACACTCCACCAAACACTCCACCAATATGGCACCAAACAAGGCACAAAACATGGGCAAAAACACTCCACACAAACATGCTTGGTGGAAGTTTGACAATTTTATATTTTTGAAAATGACTTTTAGTAATTAAACATAACACAATTCCGGATTTTTTTTATCAATTTCGATCATGAAACCTTAGAATTTGAAATTATTTAAAATATCAAAGTTGTAGATCTTTGAGTCTTGTTTACTCTTCAACTTGAATCAGCTCAATCGGATATCAGATGAAAAAGTTATGGCCAAAATACCAAACTTGCGCAAAATTGGAATTTAGGACTACACTTCGTGACGCGTACAGTAAATTTTCGTTTTTGACTTTGTTTCTCCGGATTTCATCGTTTTACCCCGATTTGATTCCATTAAGTCCGAATATTATTTTTTACTGCAAAATAACTAAAACACTCAAATGTTCATAAAACTCGAGAAACTATACAAAAATTAGTGAAATATGTGGGACATAATGATATAATTACCAGCTCATCACACCCCCAAACTAAAATTTTGCTAGTCCTCGAGCAAAACAGTTAAAAAAAAAAAAACTGAGATTAAATAAACTAAGCCACTTTCGTAGGGATCACGGTTGCATTAGCATATGCCAACAAGCCTTTAAACCCCTAGGTGTCCCTAGTGGACGAGTTGTACTCTCGTGAGGGGGCTAAGTGACGATACCACAAACGTCAATCTAATGAACACAAAAGCAAAAAGAGAGAGAAAAGAAATGAACAAGTTAGTTACTAACAAGTGAAACTTCTTATCGAAGTCAATAATTGTTTTGTTTCTTTCTAAATTATCGAATAAGTAAATTTCTCGGTTATTTTTACCACTCTCATATACACAGCCAAAAAATATTAATCAACTCATTTTGCCCACAATAGTCACAATTGCGTTGAAAAGAAGACTAATATTTTGTCCTAAAGTTTTATCATATTCACACATTTTTAGCAATGGAATATTTTTTTTTTTTTGATTTTTCTAATTTTTTTTTTATTTTCTTTATTTATTTATTACAATATCTTTCGTCTATGTAGCGAGCTTTGGGCCAGGTGGCTCCCAAAACCAGTTGGCTTTAAGGCACTAGGAGTTAAGACACCCTACTACTTAATTACTCAAACTTCATATATATATATTTTTTGCAACATCTTCGATCCATGTAACGAGCTTTGGGCCAGTGACTCCCAAACCAGTTGGCTTTATGGCACTATGTGTTAAGACACCCTTACAGACTTAATAACTCAGATCTCAGACATTTTTTTTCATATTTTTCTTTCTTTTTTTCTTTTTTTTTTTTTACTCCATTGCCATTTATAGATGCTTCCTCCAATTAAACTAGAGCACTGAATATTACAAACTCGTCAATTACTTTTCATGTCCGTATGTTACCATGCAGGTTGATAATACTTGCCAACTAAGCATATGAAGATCCATTTTAGTCAGTTTTATGAGAATTCACAAATTAAATAATTCAAAAGGAAATAAACAAAAATAAACTTGTTTTGAAAATTGGTTTGAGATACGTATTAAGAGTGGAAACTTCTTACACAACTATCTCTCACCAATTTCACCTGATTAATCAGTTAAAAGAAAAAACACAAATATTTTTTAATTTTTGTAAAAAATTTTCAAATTTTTTTGAATTTTTCGAAAAAAATTGGACTAAAAATAACACAAATAAAACAAGATACTATTAACTATTCCCTCTCCCCCAAACCTAAATGAGACATTGTCCCAAATGTTTGAAAAAGTAGAAGAAGTGTTTAGAAGATATACCTGGTTAGCTGAAATTCTACGAAAATTACCGATTAAGATCTATGTCTAATTTACGCTTTTTTCCACGATCGCTATCTGACCAGTTTAACTTGGAAAGAATGGGGTCGATTTTTTATTCAAGGCTAGGATTTGGTCAATTAATTCCGCGGCCTTTGTTGCAGTCAGGAAGATATATTGTACTGATTTTGTGACGAACTCGTGTCTTTTGGCTTCCGCAAGAAATACAAACAGAAAATCAAAAATGATCAATGTTAAGTAATCTAATGGGCTTCCGATGAATGTTCAAGTTCGCCCATGATGCCACTATGAATATCTCTTCAAACGTTCCGAGCCCACTTGGTAAAGCAATAAAAGCATCAGCAGTTTTTGACTATTTCAAGGAGTTGTTCAGACATCCCCGAGACAATGCGTTCATCTCCATTTGTTTTCCGATATGTGTTCGTTCGCCAAAGTTTTTGGAATGATTCCCAAAACGTGACCGCGACCCTCCAAAACGACTTTTGAAATGCTTCCCATAAATCCAAGATTGCCACCGCCATATACTAGGTGCATATTTCGCTTGCAATGACTCTCCCCAATTCCTTTACAGCCTCATGAACTTTGGTTTATTACCAGAGTTGGATCCACAGAAACATAAATTCGCTTGACTCGCTGTTGTGAAGTTGCTTCCTGTAGGACACAGAAATCGGCGACGCTGTTCTAGGCTCGCGGCCTAGTCGGGAGTACGGAGTAGCCACGGGGAACTAAACCAGGGAAATAACATGGAGTCGCCACCCAGTGTGAATTGGGAAAATGATTTAAGGTCGCACTCTTCCCTCGCAAGGGAAGACCTCAAACAGTTGGGTTCGGAATGGTCCCTTACTTATGCCACTTGTAATGAATGGATTTGTGCAATAATCTAACCAAGTCTACGCAACAATAACCTACATCTAAGTTCGCATACAACCTATATCTAAGTTTGCATATAACCTATATCTAAGTTGCATGCATAAAAGTAAGTCGAAATAACGGCAAACACGAATCTCATGAACATATGAATTATTAAAGTGAAAAATAAATAAAAACCTAAACTTAAACATTTAAATTCATAATGCGAAAGAAATAACTAATCATGCTTGGAAATAACCAACTAAATCATGCATAAAAAGAAATAACATACTAGATGACTAAATCGTAAGAATAACATACTAAATGACTAAATCATGCGTAAACACAAGGTTTGATGAAAAGAAATATGTGTGTCTCTCAAGTGGTTCGTCGCATTATATCCCGAGTGCAGACCGCACTGCCGTCTATTCGGATTCGGCTACGGAATTTACGTCCGGGTTTCAAGAGATAACACATATTCCATTCATCCCATGGCCATAGCACATATTAACCAACAATACTCATGCAAAGAAACATTAATAAATAACAGAAAAAGAACGGGAATAAATAAAAGGGTTCCCTCAGGTCTAACCTCTTTAGTCATCTTTTGGAAGTGCGTTACGCGGTTGTCGGAAGGGTTGATGCTCCGCGGCTTTTCCGATTTACTGGTTCAATATTTTCCTTCGTTGCCTCGCTGTTTCAGGCTGTTTTCTGGATTGTTTTAGGGACTGATTTTTGGACTGGTTTGGGGTTAGTTTGAGAGGTTATTCGGCCATTTTTTTGGACTGTTTATGCGTGAATGCTAGGGGCTACTGGATTAAGGGGCGTTAATGGGCTGCTAAGGAGATGAGTTGCTACGTGGGGGTGAGACAGTGTGTTTGAGGCTTGAGTGGGCTGGTGGTTGTGAGTGGCGTTGTCAGTTTGTGAGGGTGGTGTGATGTGTGAGGAAGGCTTGGTTTTGAAGGTTAATGAGAGAGGGACCTATTTGGCCGATGTGGGATGTGTGTGTTGTGTGCCTTGTTTTTTTTTTGGGTGAAGGGCCGGTTGATGGCTGCTGAGCGAGAGAGAAGGGGACGTGTTTCTGTTAACGTGTTGTCGGTTCAGGGGGTTGTTGCTTTGTGTTTGTTTATTCACGTGTCTTTGGTGGAGGCAGTTCGGTGGCAATGTGTGGCATGAGTATGGGCTACGTGGCTGTGTGTGGCGTGAGTATTGGGGGTTGGTTTGTGATTATTTGTTCTCGGCTATGCATGGTTTAGTGCATGAAGCTGGGCAATTTTGTCGTAGGTTTGTGCTTGGTTTAGGGCTTAGTTTGGCTTCTCGTAATTGTGCTGGCCGAGAGAGAGTTAGAGGGAGAGGGCAGTTTCGTGGGTTTGTGTCAGAGGCGTGAGGATGCTGTTTGAGAGAAGAGAGAAGAGAGGGGAAGTTAGGCGAGAGACATGGATGAGCTTAGAGTTATTTTCTTTTGTGTTTTTCGTGAGAATGAGTCAGTGAGTGAAGGGTTGGTTAATTTAGTCTTCTTTTTATAGGCAAGGATTGGGGTTTACCTTGTTCGGGTAGGAAACAAATATTGTGTAATAATGGGGGAGATTTAATCAGTGTGTCAAAAGGAAATGATCTCCTTAATTTAGGGAGGGGATTGTTTTAGTTTAGGAAAATGATTTAATTTAATTAGGATGTGATTTATGAGATTTGATTTGATTTGATTTAGTTTAGGCCATGTGATTTATTTTAATTAGGAAGGTGAATTATTTAGATTTATTTAATTTAGGCATGTGATTTATTTAAATTAGGAAGATGATTTAATTGATTTTACATGTGTTTTTAATGTTTTAAATATTTTTGGATGTGATTTAATGGGCTTGGAGGATTTTTGGTGGGCTTGGTGTGGATTGCAGGGTTTTGGGCTAAAGATGAATTTAAAAACAGGGATCTAACAAGCAAACCCGAAGCTAAGCAAACGAATTAAAGAGTAGTACTTCTGTATGAGGCTCATCATCGGGACTTATATGCAAAAATACAGTGCCGACAGTCCGCCCCCACTTTGATGGGACTTATACAGTGTGTGACAATGACAATCCTATTAAAGTTATGCAATGCATTTTTACTTACCTGGCTCGCCAGCTGCTGCTTGACTTGCCTGTTGCTCTAAGATGTTTCAAGCTGAGTTTATATGGTGGTGAGGTGCTGCGACCCTTGAGGTTCATTCCTGCAAGATGCTGTGATCTATAGGAATCACTACCGAACTGAACTGATGAGAGTTGGTCCATTTCTGAACCGTTACTGAGTTGAGATTGTGGTCCATTTCCGAACCGTGCTCCATTTTCGGCGTGCTAAACCTCATTTGAGGCGTCGCTGATGGTTGTCCATTTCGAACTGTACTGGATTTTTGGAGCGCCATTTTCGGCATGCTAAACCTCATTTTGAGGAGTCGCTGATGTGATGGTGGTCCATTTTTGAATTGTGTTCCATTTTTGGAGCAACATTTCGGCATGCTAAACCTCATTTTGAGGCGTCGCTGATGTGATGGTGGTCCATTTTTGAATTGTGCTCCATTTTTGGAGCAACATTTCGGCATGCTAAACCTCATTTTGAGGCATCGCTGATGTGATGGTTGTCCATTTTTGAACTGTGCTCCATTTTTGGAGCGCCATTTTCGGTGTTTGATGTGATAGTTGTCCATTTCCGGACCGTGCTCCATTTTCGGAGTGTCATTTTTGACGTCTGATGTGATAGTGGTCCATTTTCAAATCGTGCTCCATTTTCAGAGTGCCATTTTCTACGTCTGATGTGATATTGGTCCATTTCCGAACCGTTACTGACTTGAGATAAGGTTCTTGTTCCCGATTTGTGGGTCTTGTTCCCGATTTGAGTTGAGGGTCTTGTTCCCTGAATTGTGAGTCTTGTTCCCGATTTGAGTTGAAGGTCTTGTTCCCGTGGGTCTTGTTCCTTATTTGAGTTGAGGGTCTTGTTCCCTGAATTGTGGGTCTTGTTCTCGTAGGGCTTGTTCCCGATTTGAGTTGAGGGTCATCTTCCCTGAATTGTGGGTCTTGTTCCCGATTTGAGTTGAGGGTCTTGTTCCCTGAATTGTGGGTCTTATTCCCGTGGGTCTTGTTCCCGATTTGAGTTGAGGGTCTTGTTCCCGATTTTAGTTGAGGGTCTTGTTCCCTGAATTGTGGGTATTGTTCCCAATTTGCGTTGAGCGTCTTGTTCCTTGAATTGTGGGTCTTGTTCCCGATTTGAGTTGAGGGTTTTGTTCCATGAATTGTGGGTCTTGTTCCCGATTTAAGTTGAGGGTCTTGTTTCCTGAATTGTGGGTCTTGTTCCTGTGGGTCTTGTTCCCGATTTGAGTTGAGGGTTTTATTCCCTGAATTGTGGGTCTTATTCCCGTGGGTCTTGTTCCCGATTTGCGTTGAGGGTTTTGTTCCTTGAATTGTGGGTTTTGTTCCTAAATTGAGTTGCGGGTTTTGTTCCCGATTGTGGGTCTTGTTCCCAAATTGAGTTACGGGTCTTGTTTCCGATTTGAGTTGAGGGTCTTGTTCCCATAATTGTGGGTCTTGTTCCCGTGGGTCTTGTTCCCGATTTGAGTTGAGGGTCTTGCGCACGTGGGTCTTGTTCCCGATCTGTGTAGAGAGTGGGCATTATTCCCGAACTGTGTTGAAATAGGGCTTTATTCCCGAACTGTGTTGAGAGTGGGTTTGTCCCGAACTTGTTGTTGAATAGGGCTTTATTCCCCCGGGCTTTATTCCTGAACTGTCATGAGAGTGGGCTTTGTTCCCTGGGCTTTATTCCCGAACTGTGTTGAAATAGGGCTTTATTCCCGAACTGTGTTGAAATAGGGCTTTATTCCCCTGGGCTTTTTTTCCCGAACTGTGTTGAGAGTGGGCTTTGTTCCCTGGGCTTTATTCCCGAACTGTGTAGAGAGTGGGCTTTATTCTCGAACTGTTTAGAGAGTAGGCTTTGTTCCCGAACTGCGTTGAGAGTGGGCTTTATTCCATTGCCTTTGTTCCCAAACTGTGTTAAGAGTGGGCTTTGTTCCCTGGGCTTTGTTCTAGAACTGTGTAGATTGTGGGCTTTATTCCCGAACTATTGATTGTGGGCTTTATTCCCGAACCTGTTGATAATGTGGGCCTCGACCTTGGGATTCATTCCCGAAACTGCTGATAGTGTGGGGCTCGGTCCTGGGATTCATTCCCGATGCTGTTGATAATGTGGGCCTCGACCCTGGGACTCATCCCCAAACTGATGCTGATGTGGGCCTCGACCCTGGGACTCATCCCCAAAACTAATACTGATGTGGGCCTCGGCCCTGGGACTCATCCCCAAAACCGATATTGATGTGTGCCTCGACCCTGGGACTCATCCCCAAACTGATGCTGCTGATGGGCCTCGACCCTGGGACTCATCCCCAAAATTGATACTGATGTGGGCCTCGACCCTGGGACTCATCCCCAAAACTGAAACTGATTTGGGCCTCGGCCCTGGGACTCATCCCCAAAACTGAAAATGATGTGTGCCTCGGCCCTGGGACTCATCCCCAAAACTGAAACTGATATGTTACTGATTCTGGTGGGCTTACATTTGCCGCGTTCTCATTCTTTTTAAAAATTGTGAATACAAAACAGAAGAAACACAGAAAAGGAATGAAAGTTTATTACGTGTATGCATGTATGCATGGATGTATTTCCTATTCCGATGGGTTAGGTCTTCCTTGTGCTCCTCGGTGCTTCTCGCCTATAACTGTCTTCGGTCGCCTCCGGGGCCTACTTAAAGTTTCTTTCTGTCATTTCTCTTCTGGTAATTGCTAAGTTTCCTTTGGTCCCATGACTCAATATCTCATTATGCCCCTGATTCGCGAGGTGATACACTGGTGGCCCCCAGTCTTGATTTAGCTTTCTGCTCTCCGCTGTTTGCATTAGGTCAAGGTGGACCACATGATATGGAATTCTATATCACCATATTATATCACATGCTACGAAATAGTCCCAATAGTTACACATATTATTGCCCTCAAAGAATGCACAGTATTGAAACCAGAGAACCTTCAAAACATTCAATGCAACTCAAATCTAAGTCTTTGAATAAATGATCTAAGCCAGACTCAAAGTGTGTGTGTGTGTGCAAAGGTTCCTTTGCAGATTCATCCCCAGGTAAGCCAACTCAATGATTTCGTCAAAAAAACTGGGATCGATGGGTCAAACCAACCTAGATGTCTCAATTATGCCTGCAATTGCTTTTCTGTGCTCAATGTGGTATGGTCTTCTTTCTCTTTTGTCTCTCTCTTTTTCCTTTTCATTTTGAACTTCTTTTTTTTTTCTTTTCTTTTTCTTTTCTTTTTTTTTTTTTCAACACACCTAACCTTTAAGGTAGCATTTCTCCTCATGGTGGTCCTAATACTCGCTCATGGGTAGTTTCACGCTTATCGGTTATAGGTGGTTCAATTCTTTTCTTAGAGACTTTTCTTTCATTTTCAACCATACCACACATCATAACATAAGAAAATCAAGATAGACATATAAGCAAACGGTCATTCACCGACCTAGAATTTCTTCAACTAGTCACCTTGCCAACTACTCAGGTTTTCTCCACTAAGAACCTGTAGTGAAGTGCTTACGAGTCTAACATAGATCAATCATTCAAAGTATCAGATAAAATCACATTAAGAGTTTATCGTTTCTAAGATTTCACCCAAAAGCAAACGATTTCATCATCGGACTTATGTATAACTATCAACAACTAAAAACAAACAAAAATTTTTTTTCCTATTTTTTTCTTCCTTTTTCTCTTTTTTATTTTTTTTTCTTTGAAGGCCCTACCCGATGGTCTTTCTATCCTTGATTTCCTTTTCCCCGATATCCATGTTTGCTAAACTCTTCTTGACAAGCCCCTCTTTTCCTAACCCAACGGATATCTATGATGGCTTTTAAGACACGGGGGTTAACATGATGCGTGAATGCATGAGATGCGTGTGATGTATGAGATATAATATGTGTGTGGTTATTAAAAGCATAAATGGGCAACTTCTATCGGATATACAACTATGGTTCACATGCGGGTTTATAAGAGTGTAGACAAAGACTCCCGTCGGTGAAGGATTGCCCACGACTAGGTCTCCTCACTCAAGGGTTCGAGCGACCAAGTGAGCGCACCTTTTTTATACCTTAAGGTACGTGCCAACGAGTTATGGTACGTAATTGACTGTGAAATGGATTTCCCATTGTAGATTCCCCAGAGGGAGGCTGGAGCGAACTCTCTTAAATACCCAAGCCTTTTAGGCTCTTATTGCCTTGGTGACAGGAATAAACAACAAGTCCTCCAAATTAGTCCGTCACAGTGAGCTACAAGTACATGATTATCTAGGTGCCTTCACGGCTTTTCCTTATAGAAAGGTAGTGAATGAATGAAGACACCAAACCATTACCAAGCTCTAATAATGCCTTTGATTAAACCTTTTTCAACCCACGGTAGACATGATTAACTAAAAACAAATCGCAAACATTACAAGACATTATTTCGGGGCCGATTCTCTATCCCAATGGAGTCGCCAGACTGTAGGACACAGAAATCGGCGATGATGTTCTAGGCTGGCGGCCTAGTCGGGAGTACGGACGGGGGAACTAAACGGGAGAAGAAAGAAAGAAATAACATGGAGTCGCCACCCAGTGTTAACTGGGAAAATGATTTAAGGCCGCACTCCCCCTCGGAAGGGAGGACCTCAAACCGTTGGGTTCGGAATGGTCCTTTACTTATGCCACTTGTAATGAATGGATTTGTGAAATAATCTAACCAAGTCTACGCAACAATAACCTACATCTAAGTTCACACACAACCTATATCTAAGTTTGCATATAACCTATATCTAAGTTTGCATGCATAAAAGTAAGTCGAAATAACGGCAAGCACGCAATCTCATGAATATATTGAATTATTAAAGTGAAAAATAAATAACAACCTAAACATAAACATAAATTAAATTCCTAATGCGAAAGAAATAACTAATTATACTTGGAAATAACCAACTAAATTATGCATAAAAAGAAATAACAATAGGCTTTACGCCTTCTGGTGCATCAACCAATGTCTAAACTTGGTTGGTGTACATGGAATCCATTTCAGACTTCATGGCTTTTTTCTATAAAGCGGAGTCGATATCTTGTATTGCTTCCTCATATGTAGCCGACTCATTATCCTCAATAAGATTAATATCCACATGATGTGAGATCAGAAACCCATACCTCTCAGGTTGTTTTCTGACTCTCCCAGTTCTTGTGTATTAGAAGATTGTGGTACAGTCTCATCCCTGATGAACTGTTCGTGTTCCATTTGGGATTCGGTGCCAGGAATAGTATCACTATGATTTTCATCGAGTTCTACTTTCCTCCCACTTACCACTGCATTTAGGAATTCCTTTTCGAGGAAAACCACATGTAGAGCAACAAATACATTGTTCTCTTGTTGGTGGTAGAAGTAATATCCTTTGGTTTCCCTAGGATAACCTACAAATAGACACTTATCCGATTTGGGTTCTAGTTTGGTACCATCCAAACGTTTAACATATGCCTAGCATCCCCAAATCTTCAGGAATGAGAAACCCGATTTCTTTCCTGTCCATATTTCATATGGAGTCTGTTGTACAGACTTTGACGGAACCTTATTCAAAATAAGTATTGCACTGTTCAATGCATATCCCCAGAAGGAATTTGGTAGCTCAGTGCGACTCATCATAAAACTTACTATGTCCAAAAAAGTTCAGTTTCTCCGTTCGGACACACCGTTTAATTGAGGTGTTCCGGGAGGAGTCCACTGTGAAAGAATACCATACTATTTCAAGTAATCAAGAAACTCATTGCTTAAGTATTCTCCACCACGGTCCGACCGTAATTGTTTTTTAGTACTTTTCCCGGTATGTTTTTTCTACTTCATGTCGAAACTCTTTGAATTTCTCAAAGGTTTCTAACTTGTGTCTCATAAGATACACATAACCATAACGCGATGCATCATCTGTAAAGGTATGAAGTATTCATATCCACCTCTAGCTTGGCTAGACATGGGCCCGCATACGTCACTATAAACGAGTGCTAACAGTTCGGTGGCACGTGCACCTTTACCGCTAAAAGGTGTTTTAAGCATTTTGCCTAATAAACAATATTCGAAGACGTCATATGAATTTGGATCAAATCCATCCAAGTATCCACTTTTCGAAAGTGTGGATATACGAGTCTTGTTAATATGTCCCAGACGACAATGCTATTGGACATTATGACCCATAGCGTCACTATTTGCACAGATCATTGTGTTGTTGTAGCAAATAACTATGTGACAAATAAAAATTGCACTCTCATCATTTGTGATTAGATCACCATAGATATATAAATGAAGAGAGGTCCCTATGATTAGTACCTGGACTGAGAATGATATGAGACAGTATCAGTCCCCGAAGGTTTAATCATTAAATATCCCTAGCCGTAGTATTATCGAGACTGGACATCGATAATGCGGAATAGGCTAGTATTGCACTTGTGCGCGTTTGTGAGGGCACAACGGCATATTTGTCAAAGTTATATTCACTACTAGTATTGAAATTGGATTTTAAATACTTAGTGTGGTACATAAAATATATGTATTGATGTTCAGAATCCGCTATGAGCTGGATACTGACTTCAAGATCGGAGATTGTCAGGGGTTTTTTTGACCAAAGTCAAGCCCTTGTCAGTCAAAGATGTGCTTTAATAATAACGAGGCTTTGTTATATATCGGTGTCGTGTCCAAGTTGTGGTTTGTTTTTGGCCAAAGTCAAGACCACTTCTTGTGTCATAGACATTTGATTACGAAGCTTCCCTGTCAATGGGTCCACGCTTGACTGGGATCACTAGGTTTGTGATTGTGCCAAAGCCAAGGCCTAGTTGATTCAGAGGAAACGGGTAGGGTATATATTCGATATATAGGCATATATTAGATATATGTTTCGGACTTGGATGTCCACCTACTGGATCTAGGAGTTGGATGGGATCCAATTGATCTTCGACATCTACCTTGTTAATTGTCATACAATTTTGTGTTTGACCAAAGTCAAGATTGTATGATACTTTAACGGGATCCTAGCCCACTAGGAACACAGTTTCCCGAGTACTCTCCACAGAGGGTTAGAGACTCGACGAAAAATAGTGGGAGGCAAGTATTGAATTTGCAACATTCGTTCGAATACTCGCTATACGCGCTCATTTAAATTATTTCGTCATTAAATTCAATGTTAGTTAGACTAATATTTAAATTGTTGTTTTAATAAACAGTTGGACTGTATTATACTTGATTATATATATTGGATTATATTATCAATATATTTGAATTAATTAATTTCAGTTTACAGTTGATTTTATAATTGGATTATAGTAATCAATGTAATTGAGGTTAATTAATTTGGATTATATTTGATTATATAGTTGGACTATTAAATCATTATAATATATATAGTACCACTAATTGTTGATTAATAGTTGGACTATTGTAAAGATCAAGAAATTGAAAAGTTGGATATTTAAAATATAATCTGGGATTAAAATATTTTAAATGATTTAATTTTCAAATTGGGAATAAATAATAGGTTACTTTATTTGATAAAATAACTTATTATACCTTACGCCCAAAATTAAGCAAAATAAGTAGAGCATGAAATCTTTGGAAGATTTATGTGATGATGACTTTAGTGCTTAATTTATATACTTGACAATAAATCTATTTTAAAGTTAAAGTTTGCAATTGGGCAAGTTGCACAAGGTGCACATCATTTCGATATTCTAAAAACCCCGGCTTGGCCTAAGGTTCCTAAAATATTGAAAAAGGATAATTGACATATCCCCAAGTGACTACCATTTGGATATGGAAGACACGAAGGAATTAAAGAAAGGGCGAGGCTCTGACTTTAAAATATTTGTCAAAGTTATGTTCACTACTAGTATTGAATTGGATTTTAAATACTTAGTGTGGTACATAAAATATATGTATTGATGTTCAGAATCCGCTATGAGCTGGATACTGACTTCAAGCTGAGATTACTCTGCGAATCGGAAACGGGACGAAAGTCGCTGTTTCGACCGTAGATACCTAAGTTTAGGTACTGTTATAATGTAACTAGTTTGACTAGAGACATTATCTCTATATCAGTGTTTAATCCGTTGCGGATAAAATCTTTATATTCTAGAACACTAAGTGTTTTATTATATAAATATGATACCGAGATAAACAATTAGATGTGAATAACAGAATTTATATTTTGAATATAAATAAAATCTCAAACATATAAAATGACAAATAAATAGCTCATATTGATTGATCAATAGAGACTTATTTGTGGCATTGTTGTCTGGGACACAATTAAACGAGACTCGTATATCCACACTTTTGAAGAGTGGGTACTAGGACTGATTTGACTAATCAAATAAGGTCTACGATTCTAGTTTACTAGGTAAAGTACCTAAAATACTATTTACTAGGTAATAGTGTAAAGGCCACCGATCTGTAAGCCCTATTCATGGTGAAGTAAGTGGGCCCATATCTAGCTTGGCTAGATGTGAACATGAATATTTCGTGACCTTAACGGATGTGGCATCACGTTATGGTTATGTGTTTCTTTTGAAGAACACAAATCCGAAACTTTGAGTTTCGACACGAAGTATACAAACAGATCGGCTATAGTATTATACCATCGCGGTAAGACCGTAATGAAAATACTTAAGCATTAAGTTTCATACATAAATGAAAGAGTACAATATTCTTTCATATGAGGACTCTCCTCGAGACACGTCAGTTAGACGGTGTGTCCGAACTAAAACCGAATTTTGTTGGACATGATAAGGTTTATCACGAGTCGCTCTGAGCTATGATTTCCTTCAAACAGGATATATATTAACAGTGCAAAACTTATTTAGAATAAGGTTCCATATAAATCTGTTTGACAGATATCATATAGGGTATGAACAGGAAAGAAACGGGGTTTCACATTCCTGATAATTGGGTATGCCAGGCATAACGTTTGGATGATACCAAACTAAAAGACCCAAATGGATAAGTGCCAATATAGGTTATCCTAAGGGAAACCTTAAGTATAGTACTTGTAAATCTCACATGAGAACAATATGATTGTTGCTCACCATGCGGTTTTCCTGAGAGGAATACCGATATGCAGTGGTCAGTGGGAGGATAGTGATACTCGATGAAAATCGGAGTAATACTATTCAAAGCACGAAGTCCTTAATGGAACGCAAACAGTTCATCAATGATGAATCTGTACCATTAATCTTCGAATACACAAGAACAGGGTAGATCGGATAGAGTCAGAAAACAACCTAGGGTATGGGTTTCTGATCTAACCTCATAAAGATGTAAATCTTATTGAGGAATACCAACCGACTACGTACGAGGAAATGATACAAGGTATCAACTCCTGTTTTGGCAAAGTGCCATGAGTCCAGAATGGATTCCATGTATAACAACTATTTTGGATACTAGTTGTTGTACCACAAGGAAATGTGTCAGTTACAAATCAAAATGCTTTCCTGAAAAGGAAACCTTTTGGAGAATGTTTATAACATTCTGACGATTTTGTATAACCGACAAACAAGGTTTGCGGATTATTCAATCCATGTTTGGATTGAAGCAAGCATAAGGTTCTTGGAACTGACGTTTTGAAATAATCATAATGGTTTATGATTTAACTCAAAACGAAATAATTCTTGTGTATATAGGAGGTTAGTGGGAGGGCGCACTGACAGTGAAAATTCCCATAAAGCTATTGTCGAAAGCTTGGCTTTCATAGAAATTCTCCGTAGAATTCTGGGGAGTAACAACCTTTATTCAAGGAATAAAGATCTACTGGGATAGATTTAGAGTTTTAACACTCTCTGGGAAATTGTACATTTAAAATGTACTTGTATTGGTGTCTCATACGCTTCGAGCATATGGAGTCACGATCAGTTCAATCCAAGTGATAATCACTGGATTGAAATTAAGAACATCTGTTAGTATCTCAGAGAACTAAGATGTTGTCTTAAACTATGGAGAAGGAGAACTTGAAGTGACTGGGATCACTGCTGCAAGTTTCCAAACAATTAAATACTACGGTACTATAAAGTTTGAATAACAGGGACAGTGAGCTGGAAATCTTCCTAGCAAGATAACTGTTGCCGAATAAACACAAATGCGGATTATTGCTGCACTGAGGCAGCAATAGAAGACCGTCTAGGTCAAATAAATCTAATAAGATTAGATAAAGTTCTGTTAGCAGCTGAGCTAGGCGTCAGCATAGGCTAAGGAATTAAAGGTCTCATCAACGATCCAGATATATACTTCTATATCATCTGATTCGTTCGGATCATAAATCATGGCGATGTGATGATCGTATAAATCGCTTCAAACGATAACAAACAAATCCGCTGACGAAAACCTTTCCTCAGCCAATTTGAGCGAACCGTACATAGTTCAGTGTAGGACACTTGATGACTCGCTAGTGCCAAGTGGGAGATTGTTGGACATTATGACCCATAGCGTCACTATTTGCACAGATCATTGTGTTGTTGTAGCAAATTAACTATGTGACAAAGAAATTGCACTCTCATCATTTTGATTAGATCACCATAGATATATAAATGAAGAGAGGTCCCTATGATTAGTACCTGGACTGAGAATGATATGAGACAGTATCAGTCCCCGAAGGTTTAATCATTAAATATCCCTAGCCGTAGTATTATCGAGACTGGACATCGATAATGCGGAATAGGCTAGTATTGCACTTGTGCGCGTTTGTGAGGGCACAACGGCATAGTTCTCATATATATAAGTATTGGATACTTATGCAAGTGCGATAGGAGGTCGTGTTTCACCGACGGTACGGGAAACAGCTTCGCTCTGGATAGACCCCTCGGAATCCCATTGGTATTATGACTATGTGTCTATGGGAGGCCGAAATCAAGGTAGGTGTGTATGGTCTTAACCTGAGACTTACATCGCTAATACTTACGATAATCGATAGACTTTGGTCTTGGTGGTAGGGGACTTTAAACGGGTTCTGAGTACACCACTTCTGGGTTTATCAGAGAGTCGTAGAGTATTGGGTGTGATGTCAAGACGGAAGTATCACTTCAGTCATATTGGAGATGATGTCACGCAGGATACGGTATTAGTGCTCTTAAGTGCTGCGCGGCCATCGGGATATTATGACAAGGTCATGTATATCCGATTATAGAGACTAGTTACCAGACATCCGACATGTGCTTCGTACGGGGCAGACACTTATCCAGCCCCAGGCCTAGCACGTGACTATCCGATACTGGGCCGATATGCACAATACAATCGTATACTACGCTTGATACAGATCTTAATATTCTTATAAGAATATGTCCGGAGAATTGGTAGACTTGGTGCTTTGCTAGAAGCCAACCTTGTCTCGTAAATCGGTAGAACGTAGTACTTGGTACGTACGTGATTCGGATAACCCGACGACCGTATTTACTGCCAACATATCCGGGGATCTCATGGGTCGCTTCCCAAAGATTCACCGATGACGTATGACTCGCACTTATATTAATCTGGGATTAATATGATGAGAGAGAGAATTAATCTGGATTAATTTCGGAGACACTTTATCTAGGATAAAATATCATTGAAGAGAGAGAAACATTGATTTGGAATTAATCGAGGAATTAATATATTTGATATATTAAACGAAATTAGATTTCGACGCGGAATTAAAATTAGATTTTAATTCGGGCGAGCGAATTAATTTAGAATTAATTCGTTAGCGACGTGAATAATAATTCCGCTAGGCGTAATTATTTAATTCTCGTCGCGACGGAAATTAGTTAATTCGGAATTAGCGAATTTGGGCCCGAAAGTGTTTGCGGACACATTCGTATTTTGATACGGGTGGAATCCGCAAATCACATCGCGATATCTCATTACTTGACACGAATAGATGATGGATGTATCTAGACACCTTTGAGGGATGATACATTGTCTCTATTCTCAATGTGAGGTAATGATGGCAAATCATGAATTTTCCTTTGGAGGGAAAACCTTTCACGGTTTTTGAAGGGTTTTTAATTAAAAATTCATTTTTTTGTATTTGATACATGATTGCTTTTCATTTGGCTTCTCACGTTTTTAGTGAAACAAAAAAACAAAAGTAAATTAAAAAGGCAAACTCTCTCCTCTTCTTCTCCTCTCTTCTCTCACGCCATTTTCTGGTTTTCAAGGGGCAGTGAACTGCCGAAGAGAACAAAAGGAAATGGAGGGAAGCAAGTGTGTTTTGTGGCAAAACAAGAGTGCTAGCACACTCCGGGATCATGCCAAGGTGATAAGGGAAGTATACCCATGAGCAAGGAACGTTTTGATGAAGCTTGGAGCTCGTTTTTCTTGATCAAAATGGAGCAAAACAGAAGCACAAACTGCTGCAGTGGGCGCACATGAGCAGTGGGCAGTGAGCAAAATTTCAGTTCGTTTTTGTTGCCAAATCGTCTCTCAACCGCTCGATGTAAGTATTCCGCACTTAAATCGTTGTTTTGCTTATGATTCATGCTTGAGTTTTGATCTTGGGACCTCTAGAAACTCCAACAATGGCATCAAGAGCTTAGGTTAAAAGCATGAAAAATGTTAGGGCTAAAATTTGGGCAAACTTGAATTTGAGCATGATAAATTAAATTGGATGGATTTGTATGCTTAATTGTGTTTGAATTGAAGATTGACATGGTCAATTTCAAGAAAAATGGATTGGATCTTTTTTCCCCCAAAATTCCTCCTTGGCCGAATATGTAATGTTCTTTAATGTCTTGGGATTTTTGATTTTTGACAATGGAAGTGTTGGAAATCATTCGGGATGATGATTTAACGTCGATTGCGGAATCAATTGGATTGAATTCGATTTGGACGAAAAATCCCCAAATTGCCAAGTATGTCATGAAACTTTAAATTGGGTAAAATGAAATTGAGCATGCAATTATGAAATTGGATGATTAAGTATGCTTAATTGTTTAATTGATGATTGGTTGGATCAATTTGATTAAATATTGTTTGGAACAAATTTCCCCAATTTTGAAAGTATGTCATGAAACTTGAAATTGGGTAAAATGAAATTGAGCATGCAATTATGAAATTGGATGATTAAGTATGCTTAATACATGTTTAATTGATGATTGGTTGGATCAATTTGATTAAATATTGTTTGGAACAATTTCCCCAATTTTGATGTGTTGGCCGAGAGTTATGCCCCTTTGTGTTCTTGGTGAATTTTGATTTTTTGAAACATTGGATGTGTTGAAAATCATTAGGGTATATTGATTTAATGTCGAATTGTTTTTATTGGATTGAAACAAATCGGACATGTAATTAACCTCATTGCCGAGAACAAAGTGAGCATGTAATGAGTTTGATTTTAATCTTAATGTGTTGGACATGTGATGATGAAATTGAGTATGATTAATTGGACTAATTTAGTGTTTTGGAAATGTTGATTTAGTTGATTAATCATGTAATGCACTTTAAGTAATTAAATTGTTAAATTGGATTTATGTAATTTAATTATTTGAGGCCTTAAATTGGATTTGGGCTTCTAATGTTGTAATTGGGCCTATTGGGCTTGATTTTATCAAGTTGGGTTTAGGCCAAATGGATTGGATCCAATTGGGCCCAAAACCTTAACCATAAAGCCCAAATGCAACTAATGGACCTTTGTAATTTAATTGGGCCTAATGGGCCAAAATTAATTTAAAGGCTTATGGGGTAAATCCCGGATTGGACTTTGGTTGCGGGTTTGACCCGAGTTGACCAAAAGACCACGCCTTAAGAAATTAATTAAAAGCCCATTAGACTTTAATTAAATTAATATTGGATATTAATCGGGCTTTGAGACCCGTAGCGATTAAATTTGGAGTTTAAGTCGAAAGGTTTATTATATTAAAGTGTGTTATTTAATTTGGAATTAAATAGTGAATTAGAATTAAATACAAATTGAATTGGATTTAATTGTGTAATTTAATTTAATTCTAGAATTTGTACTTTAAGTACTTCGCAAAAAACGAGTTTGACTCGAACAAAATCAAATCGTTGTTTGAACATTGGATGATCACATAATTATCAGATTAATTAATTTGATTAGATTGATTGATAGCATGCTTATATGAGTGAATACATGGTTGTGATGCATGAATAATGTATATCGGATGGATATTAGATGGGTGGGGCAATTTTAGAAATTGTTGTAATAAATTCGATTTATTAAATTGGACCTGCGAGTCCAGCCTTATCACCTCTATTCTCTTTGTATTCTCTTCTCATCTATTCCCCTCTATGTATATGAGGTTTCTTTAGAAGTGTAGTGTAACGGGTAGAAGTAATACAAGTGCTAGCTTGAGTGAGAAAGGGAGAGATTTGATCTAGGATCAATGTGTAAGTATCCATCCGCATATCATTATTATTTATTTTCATATACGCTTTATTATGTATTTAGAATGCATGTTTAAGGGTGTATGATGATGAGACCTTAACAAAGATAATTAAATTGGTAGCCAATTTGCACGCGAAAAACCCTCGTTAAATATCAAGCGTCATTTCCTTCCATTGAGTGATTCTTGCTCAAGATCGGAGATTGTCAGGGGTTGTTTTTGACCAAAGTCAAGCCCTTGTCAGTCAAAGATGTGCTTTAATCACGAGGCTTTGTTATATATCGGTGTCGTGTCCAAGTTGTGGTTTGTTTTTGGCCAAAGTCAAGACCACTTCTTGTCCATAGACATTTGATTACGAAGCTTCCCTGTCAATGGGTCCACGCTTGACTGGGATCACTAGGTTTGTGATTGTGCCAAAGCCAAGGCCTAGTTGATTCAGAGGAAACGGGTAGGGTATATATTCGATATATAGGCATATATTAGATATATGTTTCGGACTTGGATGTCCACCTACTGGATCTAGGAGTTGGATGGGATCCAATTGATCTTCGACATCTACCTTGTTGATTATCATACAATTTTTGTTTGACCAAAGTCAGGATTGTATGATACTTTAACGGGATCCTAGCCCACTAGGAAACACGGTTTCCCGAGTACTCCACAGAGGGTTAGAGACTCGACGAAAAATAGTGGGAGGCAAGTATTGAATTTGCAACATTCGTTCGAATACTCGCTATACGCGCTCATTTAAATTATTTCGTCATTAATTCAATGTTAGTTAGACTAATATTTAAATTGTTGTTTTAATAAACAGTTGGACTGTATTATACTTGATTATATATAATTGGATTATATTAATCAATATATTTGAATTAATTAATTTCAGTTTACAGTTGATTTTATAATTGGATTATAGTAATCAATGTAATTGAGGTTAATTAATTTGGATTATATTTGATTATATAGTTGGACTATTATAATCATTATAATATATATAGTACCACTAATCGTTGATTAAATAGTTGGACTATTGTAATCAAGATAAGAAATTGAAAAGTTGGATATTTAAAATATAATCTGGGATTAAAATATTTTAAATGATTTAATTTTCAAATTGGGAATAAATAATAGGTTACTTTATTTGATAAAATAACTTATTATACCTTACGCCCAAAATTAAGCAAAATAAGTAGAGCATGAAATCTTTGGAAGATTTATGTGATGATGACTTTAGTGCTTAATTTAATATACTCTTGACAATAAATCTATTTTAAAGTTAAAGTTTGCAATTGGGCAAGTTGCACAAGGTGCACATCATTTCGATATTCTAAAAACCCAAGGCTTGGCCTAAGGTTCCTAAAATATTGAAAAAGGATAATTGACATATCCCAAAGTGACTACCATTTGGATATGGAAGACACGAAGGAATTAAAGAAAGGGCGAGGCTCTGACTTTAAAATATTTGTCAAAGTTATGTTCACTACTAGTATTGAAATTGGATTTTAAATACTTAGTGTGGTACATAAAAATATGTATTGATGTTCAGAATCCGCTATGAGCTGGATACTGACTTCAAGCTGAGATTACTCTGCGAATCGGAAACGGGACGAAAGTCGCTGTTTCGACCGTAGATACCTAAGTTTAGGTACTGTTATAATGTAACTAGTTTGACTAGAGACATTATCTCTATATCAGTGTTTAATTCCGTTGCGGATAAAACCTTTATATTCTAGAACACTAAGTGTTTTATTATATAAATATGATACCGAGATAAACACATTAGATGTGAATAACAGAATTTATATTTTGAATATAAATAAAATCTCAAACATATAAAATGACAAATAAATAGCTCATATTGATTTGATCAATAGAGACTTATTTGTGGCATTGTTGTCTGGGACACAATTAAACGAGACTCGTATATCCACACTTTTGAAGAGTGGGTACTAGGACTGATTTGACTAATCAAATAAGGTCTACGATTCTAGTTTACTAGGTAAAGTACCTAAAATACTATTTACTAGGTAATAGTGTAAAGGCCACCGATCTGTAAGCCCTATTCATGGTGAAGTAAGTGGGCCCATATCTAGCTTGGCTAGATGTGAACATGAATATTTCGTGACCTTAACGGATGTGGCATCACGTTATGGTTATGTGTTTCTTTTGAAGAACACAAATCCGAAACTTTGAGTTTCGACACGAAGTATACAAACAGATCGGCTATAGTATTATACCATCGCGGTAAGACCGTAATGAAAATACTTAAGCATTAAGTTTCATACATAAATGAAAGAGTACAATATTCTTTCATATGAGGACTCTCCTCGAGACACGTCAGTTAGACGGTGTGTCCGAACTAAAACCGAATTTTGTTGGACATGATAAGGTTTATCACGAGTCGCTCTGAGCTATGATTTCCTTCAAACAGGATATATATTAACAGTGCAAAACTTATTTAGAATAAGGTTCCATATAAATCTGTTTGACAGATATCATATAGGGTATGAACAGGAAAGAAACGGGGTTTCACATTCCTGATAATTTGGGTATGCCAGGCATAACGTTTGGATGATACCAAACTAAAAGACCCAAATTGGATAAGTGCCAATATAGGTTATCCTAAGGGAAACCTTAAGTATAGTACTTGTAAATCTCACATGAGAACAATATGATTGTTGCTCACCATGCGGTTTTCCTGAGAGGAATACCGATATGCAGTGGTCAGTGGGAGGATAGTGATACTCGATGAAAATCGGAGTAATACTATTCAAAGCACGAAGTCCTTAATGGAACACAAACAGTTCATCAATGATGAATCTGTACCATTAATCTTCGAATACACAAGAACAGGGTAGATCGGATAGAGTCAGAAAACAACCTAGGGTATGGGTTTCTGATCTAACCTCATAAAGATGTAAATCTTATTGAGGAATACCAACCGACTACGTACGAGGAAATGATACAAGGTATCAACTCCCTGTTTTGGCAAAGTGCCATGAGTCCAGAATGGATTCCATGTATAACAACTATTTTGGATACTAGTTGTTGTACCACAAGGAAATGTGTCAGTTACAAATCAAAATCGCTTTCCTGAAAAGGAAACCTTTTGGAGAATGTTTATAACATTCTGACGATTTTGTATAACCGACAAACAAGGTTTGCGGATTATTCAATCCATGTTTGGATTGAAGCAAGCATAAGGTTCTTGGAACTGACGTTTTGAAATAATCATAATGGTTTATGATTTAACTCAAAACGAAATAATTCTTGTGTATATAAGGAGGTTAGTGGGAGGGCGCACTGACAGTGAAAATTCCCATAAAGCTATTGTCGAAAGCTTGGCTTTCATAGAAATTCTCCGTAGAATTCTGGGGAGTAACAACCTTTATTCAAGGAATAAAGATCTACTGGGATAGATTTAGAGTTGTTAACACTCTCTGGGAAATTGTACATTTAAAATGTACTTGTATTGGTGTCTCATACGCTTCGAGCATATGGAGTCACGATCAGTTCAATCCAAGTGATAATCACTGGATTGAAATTAAGAACATCTGTTAGTATCTCAGAGAACTAAAGATGTTGTCTTAAACTATGGAGAAGGAGAACTTGAAGTGACTGGGATCACTGCTGCAAGTTTCCAAACAATTAAATACTACGGTACTATAAAGTTTGAATAACAGGGACAGTGAGCTGGAAATCTTCCTAGCAAGATAACTGTTGCCGAATAAACAACAAATGCGGATTATTGCTGCAGCTGAGGCAGCAATAGAAGACCGTCTGGGTCGAAAATAAATCTAATAAGATTAGATAAAGTTCTGTTAGCAGCTGAGCTAGGCGTCAGCATAGGCTAAGGAATTAAAGGTCTCATCAACGATCCAGATATATACTTCTATATCATCTGATTCGTTCGGATCATACATCGTGGCGATGTGATGATCGTATAAATCGCGTCAAACGATAAACAAACAAATCCGCTGACGAAAACCTTTCCTCAGCAATTTGAGCGAACCGTACATAGTTCAGGTGTAGGACACTTGAGTGACTCGCTACGTGCCAAGTGGGAGATTGTTGGACATTATGACCCATAGCGTCACTATTTGCACAGATCATTGTGTTGTTGTAGCAAATTAACTATGTGACAAAGAAATTGCACTCTCATCATTTGTGATTAGATCACCATAGATATATAAATGAAGAGAGGTCCCTATGATTAGTACCTGGACTGAGAATGATATGAGACAGTATCAGTCCCCGAAGGTTTAATCATTAAATATCCCTAGCCGTAGTATTATCGAGACTGGACATCGATAATGCGGAATAGGCTAGTATTGCACTTGTGCGCGTTTGTGAGGGCACAACGGCATAGTTCTCATATATATAAGTATTGGATACTTATGCAAGTGCGATAGGAGGTCGTGTTTCACCGACGGTACGGGAAACAGCTTCGCTCTGGATAGACCCCTCGGAATCCCATTGGTATTATGACTATGTGTCTATGGGAGGCCGAAATCAAGGTAGGTGTGTATGGTCTTAACCTGAGACTTACATCGCTAATACTTACGATAATCGATAGACTTTGGTCTTGGTGGTAGGGGACTTTAAACGGGTTCTGAGTACACCACTTCTGGGTTTATCAGAGAGTCGTAGAGTATTGGGTGTGATGTCAAGACGGAAGTATCACTTCAGTCATATTGGAGATGATGTCACGCAGGATACGGTATTAGTGCTCTTAAGTGCTGCGCGGCCATCGGGATATTATGACAAGGTCATGTATATCCGATTATAGAGACTAGTTACCAGACATCCGACATGTGCTTCGTACGGGGCAGACACTTATCCAGCCCCAGGCCTAGCACGTGACTATCCGATACTGGGCCGATATGCACAATACAATCGTATACTACGCTTGATACAGATCTTAATATTCTTATAAGAATATGTCCGGAGAATTGGTAGACTTGGTGCTTTGCTAGAAGCCAACCTTGTCTCGTAAATCGGTAGAACGTAGTACTTGGTACGTACGTGATTCGGATACCCGACGACCGTATTTACTGCCAACATATCCGGGGATCTCATGGGTCGCTTCCCAAAGATTCACCGATGACGTATGACTCGCACTTATATTAATCTGGGATTAATATGATGAGAGAGAGAATTAATCTGGGATTAATTTCGGAGACACTTTATCTAGGATAAAATATCAATTGAAGAGAGAGAAACATTGATTTGGAATTAATCGAGGAATTAATATATTTGATATATTAAACGAAATTAGATTTCGACGCGGAATTAAAATTAGATTTTAATTCGGGCGAGCGATTAATTTAGAATTAATTCGTTAGCGACGTGAATAATAATTCCGCTAGGCGTAATTATTTAATTCTCGTCGCGACGGAAATTAGTTAATTCGGAATTAGCGAATTTGGGCCCGAAAGTGTTTGCGGACACATTCGTATTTTGATACGGGTGGAATCCGCAAATCACATCGCGATATCTCATTACTTGACACGAATAGATGATGGATGTATCTAGACACCTTTGAGGGATGATACATTGTCTCTATTCTCAATGTGAGGTAATGATGGCAAATCATGAATTTTCCTTTGGAGGGAAAACCTTTCATTCACGTTTTGAAGGGTTTTTAATTAAAAATTCATTTTTTTGTATTTGATACATGATTGCTTTTCATTTGGCTTCTCACGTTTTTGTGAAACAAAAAAACAAGAAGTAAATTGAAAAGGCAAACTCTCTCCTCTTCTTCTCCTCTCTTCTCTCACGCCATTTCTGTTTTCAAGGGGCAGTGAACTGCCGAAGAGAACAAAAGGAAATGGAGGGAAGCAAGTGTGTTTTGTGGCAAAACAAGAGTGCTAGCACACTCCGGGATCATGCCAAGGTGATAAGGGAAGTATACCCATGAGCAAGGAACGTTTTGATGAAGCTTGGAGCTCGTTTTTCTTGATCAAAAGGAGCAAAACAGAAGCACAAACTGCTGCAGTGGGCGCACATGAGCAGTGGGCAGTGAGCAAAATTTCAGTTCGTTTTTGTTGCCAAATCGTCTCTCAACCGCTCGATGTAAGTATTCCGCACTTAAATCGTTGTATTTGCTTATGATTCATGCTTGAGTTTTGATCTTGGGACCTCTAGAAACTCCAACAATGCCATAATATAATTAGATCTTTGTTACTTAATTGAAGCCGTTGTTTCTCCATGTATATGTTTGAGTTGATTTATATTCAAAATATAAAGAACATGTATTAACATCAAACAAACTGCATATCTCAAAATCATTTTACAAACAAAACACCATGTGTTTTCTGAATACAAAATATATCAACATTGGGTTAAACAAGAACAGATATAATATTTCCGTCAAAAAACTAGGTACATAATAGCATTGATAAATGAGTAAGTACCCATGCCCCGAGGCAGTTCCAAAATGTAGGTCCCAACACCCAAAATGGCGACTCTAGTCCTATTTCCAACACGGAAGTCAATCTCTCCTGAAGCCAGTCTCCTGCTAATCTATAGATCCTGATACATCAGTACATATATGAGTACCACAACCAGAATCAAAATCCAATTTTTAAACTAGAAGTAGACATGTTTATTTCAATAACAAACATACCTGAAGCCGGTGCCTTGCCCGCTTTCACTTCCTTCATGTGTGCCTTGTACTTACGGCAGTCACGCTTCCAGTGACCCCGTTTGCCACACTGTTGTAGACATTTGGATTTGTCCTTTGCCTTCCCAGAATACTTTTATGATTTGGCCTTGCACTTCGCTTCTCGTTCTTCTTCTTCTTCACACCTCCAGTAGCCTTCGGCCAAGCCTTGGCACTTTTGAGATGTCGAAGCGAAGTGCACCTCGTGCTTTTTGCCCTTGAAAAGCTCTTTTTCTGCCTCTTTCGAGCATTGCCATCAACTCTCCAAGAGTATTTTCTTGTTCATCATATTGTAGTTCATGATGAACCTGCTCCAGCTGTCAGGAAGAGACTATAAGATCAAATCTATGGAAGTCTCAGCCTCGAAGACTATGCCTAGTTATCCCAGCTGTTCGATGTCAGCAATCATCTGCGATACATGGTGCTCAACAGATGTACCCTCTGACATGTGAGAGCGAAAGAGCTTCTTCTGCAATTCGTATCTCTGTGATATAAGGTTAGATCGGTGAAGGTCCCTCAATTTCAACATCATTTCATAGAGATCCAATCCCTTGTTTTGACGATGAAATTGTGGGGTCATTGCAGCAAGCATGAAAGATTGAGCAGTTGAGTTGTCATCACTGTGAGTCTTCTGAAGCTCAAGCTCAAGCAGCTGCTTAATTCCGGGCTTAGGCCCAAGAGGTCTCTCTATCGTATTGAGCAATCTCTCAGCCCCTAGGACAATAATGAGGTTCATATCACAGTCAGGAAAGTTCGCACTATTAAAGACATTTTCGCCCATGATAATGTCTCTAACATTGACCTTTCCAGCCATCTTAATTGCAATAGTCTAACTATTCAATTAACGATTTTCGGTACAGTCCAACTGTTACAAAAAATAATAAAATATTAGTCCAACTAATATAAATATATAAAATGACGAAAATAATTTGAAAGTACGTATTTGAACAAAATTGCAAATTCAATACTGGCGTCCCACTATTTTTCGGTGAGCTTCTAAGCCTCTGTTGAGTACTCGGGAAACCTAGTTCCCTAGTGAGCTAGGATCCCGTTAAATAGCACACAACCTTGACATTAGCCAACAAGATGTATGATATTTAACTAGGTAGATCTCTAAGATCAATTGGATCCCATCTAATTCCTAGATCCGGTAGGTGGACCTCCAAGTCCGAAACAAATATACAATATATATGTCAATATATCCAATATATTTCCTAACCTTTTTCCTCTGAATCAACTAAGCCTTGGCTTTGGCTCAACAAGCTTAATGATTCCAGTTAAGCGGGAACCATTGACAGTGGGAAAGCTTCGTAATCCATATCGATGAACAAGAAGTGACCTTGACTTTGGCCAACAAGTCACAATTGCCCAAGACATGCGATATATAACAAAGCCTCTGTGGTTCAAACACATCCGCGATGGAAATTGATTTTGACTTTGGCCAACAAACCAATGCCAATCTTGGATCTTGAGAAAGAACCACTCAATGGAAGGAAATCGCTTAATATTGTATTGAGGGTTTTTCGCGTAAATTGGAAACCAATTTATTATCTTTGATTGGGTCTCAACATACACCCTCAAGCATGTAATCTAAAAGCATAATAAGGCGCGAAATAAATAGTAATGATATGCAGATGGATATTTAACAAATTATTCATAGAACAAATCTCTCATTTTCCTCTCCCCGGCTAGCATTATTCTAACTTCTACCCAATTACATAATACAATAAAGAAACCTCATTAACATTGAGGGGAATTGGGGAGAAGATAAATACAAAGAGTCAAGAGATAAAAGGCTGGACACGCATGTCCAATTTAATAAATTCTAAATTTATTACAATAATTTCCAAAATTGCCCCCACCTTTCTAATATCCATCCGATATACATTATTCATACAATACATCCATGTATTCACACAAAGCATGTTATTCAATCAATCTAATTGAATTAATTAATCTTTGAATTAATGACCATCCAATATTCAAACTACGATTTGATTTGCGTGAGTCCAACTCGTTTAAGAATAAGTACTCAAAGTGCGTATTCTTGAATTATATCGAACTACAATTTTAAATCCAATTTAATTTGTATTCAATAATAATTCTAATTTAATTCAAAATTAAATAATTACACTTATTTATGTGCTTTTAAGACTTAGATTCTAAATCCAATCTAAATGGGTCTCAAAGGCCCAATTAACATCCAATGTCAATTTAATTAAAGTCCAATGGGTTTTTAATTAATTCTTAAGGCATGGGCTTTGGCAACCAAAGTCCAATAATGAATCACCCTTTTTGCCAAAATCAATTTAGGCCCATTAGGCCCAATTAAATTATTAAAGGCCCAATTATTTTATTTGGACTTTATGGAATAGTTTTAGGCCCAATTTGGATCCAATCCAATTGTCCTAAGCCAAGCTTGGCCCAACCAAGCCCATTAAGCCCAAATACAACAACATTAGCCCAATTCAAAATTAAAAACTAATTTATTTAATTACAATATTCCAAATATCACAATTATTTTTATTAAAGTGTAATTACCATAATTAATTAATTAATCCAATGTTTCCAAAACATCAATTAAACTAATTAATCATGCTTAAATTAATCAACTTATGTCCAACACAAATTGAAGCAAAATCAATCAATTTCATGCTTCTTAACTCACGGCAATATGGCACAATTTATATCCAATTTTGATTTCAATCTAATTAAATCAACAATCAATATACTCATCATGCATTAAACACATCCAATAGTCTAAAATCAAAAAATCACCATGATACTCCTAGGGTTCATAGTTTCGGCCTTTGCAAGGAAATTGGGGAAAATTTTTCCAATAAATTTTTCTCAAATTTTAAGATGCATAAATCTAATTCATCATCATCCAAGCTTAACCAAACCATCAATTTGAAGAAATCATGCTCAAATCATAAAAACCCCAAATTAAAGTATATAAACCCTAAACTCATTTCATGCTTAGAAAATGCTCTTGATACCATTGTTTGGTTCCTAGAACATGCCAAGGATCTTCTAAGTCATGATTTCATGTGAATACTCAAAGAAGTTGCGGAAAAAACCTACATTGATCGGTTTCGTTGGATGTTGAAAGTTCAAAACTTTTGAAGAAGAAGAAGAGCTCCAAGCCTTTTCTTTGTGTTCCAAACTCAAGGATTGGTTTCCCTAACACCTTGAATGACTCCTTGAATGTGCTAGCACGAAGAAAGTTTGAAGCAAAATTTCTAAGCAAGAGGGAGAGGTTCACGACAATTTTGATGTAAGAGGGAGATAGTTGATTTTTGTGTTGTGTAATTGATTTCCAAAATTCAATTACCAAATACAAAAACTCAAAGTTGGTATAAGTCATTCAAAATGAAATATAAAGTGTGTTGGACTTTAGTTGAGTAAAAAACAAGCAATGCAAGATTACACTCAACCTTAACAACTTCCATCACATGTCAAAAGTGTGATGTAAGTAAAGTGGGTCCCACCACTTGTAAATTCCGAATTTACATCGAACAATCCAACACCCAACTTCGCTCGGGCTCGGGTTCATTTAATTCCAAATTAACGAATTTACCGTTGCGACATAATTAAATATTAAAGTCGCTTACGAATTAATTCTAAATTAATTCGTTCGCCCGATTAAAATCCAATTTTAATTTCGCTTTGAAATCTAATTTCAATTAATATATCGAATATATTATTTAATCGATTAATTCCAAATTAATCATTCTCTCTCTTCTAATCGAATTTTATCCCAGATAAATTCTTGTCGCAATTAATCCTAGATTAATTTTCTCTCTCTTATAATTAATCCCAGATTAATTCTGTTCGAGTCAAACATCATCGGTGAATCTTTGGGAAGTGACCCATGAGATCCCTGGATATGTTGGCAGTAAATTCGGTCGTCGGACTATCCAAACACGTGCGTACCCCGTACCATATTCTTATCGATTTACAAGATATGGTTGGCTTCTAGGAAGCACCGTGCCTACCTAATTCTCCAGAAAAATATTCTTTTAAGGAATACATAATTTATACCAAGCGTAGTATACTAAGTATTGCGTATTACGATCCAGTATCAGATGTCACATGCTAGGCTTGGGACTGGAATTGTGTCTGCCCCGTACGAAGCATATATCGGATCACTAGCAACTAGTCCATTTAATCAGATAATCATGACCTTGTCATATTATCCCGATAGTTGCAACATATTAGAGTACAAGTTTTGTATCCCTACATGATCATCATCTCCATATGACTGAAGTGACACTTCCATCTTGACATCACACCTAATACACTACGATTCTCAATAAACCCATAAGAGGCGTACACAAAACCTATTAAAGCCCCGGACGACCAAACCAAAGTGTATTGATTGTCGCAAAGCGATGCAAGTCTCAGGTTAAGACCAAATACACCTACCCTGATTCGGATTCCCAAAGACACATAGTCATACTACCAATGGGATTCCGAGGGGTCTGTCCAGAGCAAAGCTGTTCCCGTACCATCGGTAAACAGAACCTCCTATTACACTTGCATGAGTATCCAATACCCAAATATATGAGAACTATTTCATTACACTTCCATAACGCGCACAAGTGTAACACTAGCATATTCCGCATTATTGATGTCCAGTCTCGATAATACTATGACTAGAGATATTTAATGATTAAACCTTTCGTGGATTGATACTGTTTGATATCTTATTAATCCGGAACTAATCATAAGGACTTTTATAATTTATATATTCAAGTAATCTAATTATAAAATGATAAAATAGCAATTTCCTTTCTCACATAGTTAATTTGTACAAAAACCACAATGTCTTTACAAATAGAGATGCTATGGGTCATAATTATCCAACACATAATACTTCACCGGATTAAATGAGTTAATTTGAATCGTTTAATCGGTTTAAACGATAACACATGTATTAGGGGATTTTGTCCGCTAATAATTATTGTGTATTTGTATTTGGTACATAATACGATTAGATACACATTAATTATTCGTCAAATGAGATTTTGACACATGCCATAAAAATATGTATTTTTTATTTATTGTAAATAAAAATACATATATAATAATAATTGCATTAATTGATTATTAAAATATTTAATTGTTAAATATTTTATTTATTAATTAATTAAACTTTTCATAAATGTTGTGATACTTGTCTAATTATTATTTGAACACTTGGCATGACTAAAGTAAACTTTATATGCGTTCAAATATGATTTGTTACAATAAAGTTGGCTTTTAATTAATTGAATTTGATTTGATTGAATTTGTTAAAGGACCAAAATACCCCTCATTCTCTTTTGCTCATTTTCGGCCACATATATAAAGAGAGAGAAAATTTATTTTTTCATTATATTCTTCTTCTTTTGTTTCCGTGAATCTCTCCAAATATTGGGTTTCAAATTGTTTGAAATGATCCATGAAGATTTGAAAGAAAATCAAAGGAAAAAGCTTAGGAAAACAAAGATTAAAGGTAATTTTTCAACTCCTCAAACTTAGAAATATGATTTATTGTTTCTTGTTGATTTAGAAGTGTTCTAGGGTTTGTTTCAAATCTGAAAATTTGGGGCTTTTGTTTGTGTTTGAAGGAGAAGGAAGTTTAGGCATGTGTGAAGTAGATTTTGGAACTCATTAGTGTAATTTGTTTCCAATTTGTTCAAATTGTTGTTGGACAATCTTGTTGCCATTCTAGAGTTGTTGGTCCACTCTAAATAGCCTAGAATTATTCTAGAGTTGTTCATATGTGGTGGGACTCATTTGGTGATGGATTAATTAGATCAATCTTGTTGAAAATTAGTTTAAAGCATGAATTTATGGCCAATTTCGTTTTCTGATTTGACCTGGAAATAAATCTGATTTTTTGATAAAATTGTTGTCTTTAGAATATTTTGGATGTAAATTGGGTATTGGAACTGTTGGAGTTCAATCAAAGTCCCAAAAGATCACAAACAAAGCATAAAAACCACATATGAACACATCAAAGGAGGTGGCGGAATCAACTCACATTGAATTCGGTTTTGATGGATGAAGAACAAGATGCGTTTTTAAGCTCCCTCCAAGCTCGGCAATGGCTTCCTTGACAGTGGGGCTGCTTGGTTTTGGACTTCTTTGCATCTCCAAAATTCGGCCATGAGTGGTCTCCATGGAAGCTCAAAGCTTCAAGCTCCAAAATAAATCCAAGCACATGAATTCGTTTCCCTATCACCTAAGTATGCTCAAGGTGTGCTAGCACTTGATTTTTGCCACAAAAATCATTATCTTGCTTCTCCATTTTCGGCAGAAAACAGAACAAGAAGGAGAAGAAAAACGGTCCAAGACCGAGAGAGAAGATAGAAGGATTTTTGGCTCCATTTTATGTGAAACCGTGAAGACCAAAAGAAAGTGAGAGAGTGTGAAATGAATGTGGTCCAAATTAGGCCAAAAACATGAACAACCAAAAAACCAATGAGTCACGTGAATGGCACAAAAAATTGCCAAAAACCGTGAACAATAATTGGTCCAAGAGAGAGAGAATGATTTTATATACATATATCTTTATTCCATTTACCAAGTAAATGAATAAAATATATATACAAAAGTCCTATCAACTTTCAAACAATCACCTTTCTATATTCACATCATGTCACTTAATAAAGTGACAACATGTCATATCACATCACTCAAAGTGACAATTGATTTGACGCATGATGTGACAAACGATTTGACGCTTGATGTGACTCGCGTGCCGCGCTCGAATTCGAAATGCGAATGCGCTCGCAATCACTCTCGGGCTCGGGTTCGCTAATTCCAAATTAACGAATTTTCCGTCGCGTCGTAATTAAATGATTACGCCTAGCGAATTCACTATTCACGTCGCTAACGAATTAATTCTAAATTAATTCGTTCGCCGAATTAAAATCTAATTTTAATTCCGCGTCGAAATCCAATTTCTAATAATATATCGAATATATTAATTTTATCGATTAATTCCAAATTAATCGTTCTCTCTCTTTAATTAATATTTTATCCCAGATAAAATATCTCCGCAATTAATCCCAGATTAATTTTCTCTCTCATCGAATTAATCCCAGATTAATTCTATCTCTCTCTTCTAATTAATCCCATATTAATCAAAGTGCGAGTCATACGTCATCGGTGAATCTTCAGGAAGCGACCCATGAGATCTCCGGATATGTTGGCAGTAAATACGATCGTCGGACTGTCCGAACACGTAAGTACCTCGTACTACGTTTATATCGATTTACAAGACAAGGTTGGCTTCTAGCAAAGCGCCATGCCTACCCAATTCTCCAGAAATATTCTTACAGGAATATATAGATCTGTATCAAGCGTAGTATACCGTAGTATTGTGTATATCGGTCCAGTATCTGATAATCACGTGCTAGGGCTGGGGCTGGATAAGTGTCTGCCCCGTCCGAAACACATGTCGGATGTCTGGTAATATAGTCTCTATAATCGGATATTTATGACCTGGTCACAATATCCCGATTGGTTGCGCAACACTTAAGAGCACTAGTACCGTATCCTGCGTGACATCATCTCCAATATAACTGAAGTGATACTTCCGTCTTGACATCACACCCAATACACTACGACTCTCTGATAAACCGAGAAGTGGTGTACACAAAACCGGTTAAAGCCCTGTACCACCAAGACCATAGTCTACCGATTATCGCAAGTATTAGCGATGCAAGTCTCAGGTTAAGACTATACACACCTACCTTGATTTCGGCCTCCCATAGACACATAGTTATAATACCAATGGGATTCCGAGGGGTCTATCCAGAGCGAAGCTGTTTCCCGTACCATCGGTGAAACACGACCTCCTATCGCACTTGCATAAGTATCCAATACTTATATATATGAGAACTATGCCGTTGTGCCCTCACAACACGCACAAGTGCAATACTAGCCTATTCCGCATTATCGATGTCCAGTCTCGATAATACTTCGGCTAGGGATATTTAATGATTAATCCTTCGGGGATTGATACTGTCTCATATCATCTCAATCCAGGAACTAATCATAAGGACCTCTCTTCATTTATACATCTATGGTGATCTAATCACAAATGATGAGAGTGCAATTTCCTTGTCACATAGTTAATTTGTACAACAACACCATGATCTGTACAAATAGTGACGCTATGGGTCATATTATCCAACAATCTCCCACTTGGCACATAGCCAGTCACTCGAGTGTCTAACACCCGAACTATGTACAATTCGCTCAAATTGCTGAGGAAAGGTTTTCGTCAGCGGATTTGCTTAATTATCGTCTGACGCGATTTACACGATCATCACATCGCCACGATGTATGATCCGAACGAATCAGATGATATAGAAGTATATATCTGGATCGTCGATGAGACCTTAATTCCTTAGCCTGTGCTGACGCCTAGCTCAGCTGCTAACAGAACTATATCTAATCTAATTAGATTTATTATTGATCCAAATGGCTTCTATTGCTGCCTCAGCTGCAGCAATAATCCGCAATTATTGTTAATTCGGCAACAGTTATCTTGCTCGGAAGATTTCCAGCTCACTGTCCCAGTGTTCAAACTTTATAGTACCGCAGTATTTACCGGTTTGGAAACTTGCAGCAGTGATCCCAGTCACTTCAAGTTCTCCATCTCCATAGTTTAAGACAACATCTTTAGTTCTCTCAGATACTAACATATGTTCTTAATCTTCAATCCAGTGACTATCACTTGGATTGACCCGATTGTGACTCCATATGCTCAAAGCGTATGAGACACCAATACAAGTACATTTTAAATGTACAATTTCTCAGAGAGTGTTGCCAACTCCAAATCTAGCCCAGTAGATCTTTATTCCTTGAATAAAGGTTGTTACTCCCCAGAATTCTACGGAGAATTTCTTATGAAAGCCAAGCTTTCACCGATTGTTTTATGGGAATTTCATTGTCAGTGCCCTCTCCCACTAACCTCCTTATATACAGAACAAGAATTATTTCGTTTTGAGTCAAATCATAAACTATTTTGATTATATCAAAACGTCAGTTCCAAGAACCTTATGCTTGCTTCAATCCAAACATATTGATATACATGGAATCCATTTCGGACTCATGACACTTTGTCATAATAGGGAGTCGATACCTCGTATCACTTCCTTTGTTCTTGTGTATTCGAAGATTAATGGTATAGTTTCATCCTTGATGAACTATATATGTTCCATTAAGATTCAGTGCCTCGAACAGTATTACTCCGATTTTCATCGATTTATACTATCCTCCCACTTACCACTGCATATCGGTATTCCTCTTAGGAAAACCGCATGGAGAGCAACAATCTAATTGTTCTCTAGTGAGGTGTTAAGTACAATACTTATGGTATCCCTAGGATGACCTACAATTGGCACTTATCATATTTGGGTTTTAGTTCGGTATAATCCAAACATGTGCCAAGCATGCCCAAATAGTCAGGAATGAGAAACCCGGTTTCTTTCCCGTTCATATCTAATATGATATCTGTCAAACAGATTACTATGGAACCTTATTCTAAATAAGTTTTGCACTGATAATACATATCCTTTAGAAGGAAATAGTAGCTCAGAGTGACTCGTGATTAGCCTTATCATGTCTAACATGATTCGGTTAATCCATTCGGACACACCGTCTAACTGACGTGTCTCAGGAGGAGTCATCATATGAAAGAATACCGTACTCTTTCATGTATGTACGAAACTCACTGCTTAAGTATTTTCCATTACGGTCTTACCGTGGCGGAATAATATTATAGCCGATCTGTTTATGTATTTCGTGTCGAAACTTTAAAGTTTCTGATTTGTGTTCTTCAAAAGAAACACATAACCATAACGTGATGCCACATCCGTTAAGGTCACGAAATATTCATGTTCACATCTAGCCTAGCTCGATATGGGCCCACTTACTTCACCATGAATAGGGCTAACAGATCGGTGGCACTAACACTATTACCAAGCAAATAGTATTTTAGGTATTTTACCTAATAAACTAGATTCGCAGACCTTATTTGAATAGTCAAATCAGTCCTAGTATCCACTCTTCAAAAGTGTGGATATACGAGTCTAATTAAATTTGTGTCCTAGACAACAATGCCACAAATAAGTCTCTATTGATCAAATCAATTTGAGCTATTTATTTGTCAGTTTATATGTTTGACATTTTTATTTATATTCAAAATATAAATTCTGTTATTTATATCTAATATATTTATCTCAGTATCATCTTTATATAATAAAACACTCAGTGTTCTATAATATAAAGGTTTTATCCGCAACGGATTAAACACTGATAAAGAGATAATGTCTCTAGTCAAACTAGTTACATTATAACAGTTCCTAATTCAAGTACATACCCGAATGGTAGTTCCTAAACTTAGGTATCTACGGTCGAAACAGCGACTTTCGTCCCGTTTCCGATTCGCAGAGCAATCTCAGCTTGAAGTCAGTATCCTGCTCAAAGCAGATTCTGAATATCAATACATATATTTTATGTACCACACTAAGTATTTAAAATCTAATTTTAATACTAGCTGTGAACATAACTAAGACAAACATTTTTAAAGTTAGAGCCTCGCCCTTTCTTTAATTCCTTCGTGTCTTCCATATCCAAATGGTAGTCACTTTGGGATATGTCAATTATCCTTTTTAATATTTTAGGAACCTTAGGCCAAGCCTTTGGGTTTTTAGAATATTGAAAGGAATGTGCACCTCGTGCTACATGCCCAATTGCAAACTTTGACTTTACATGAATAGTCAATTAATTCTCCAAGAATTATAATTGCAATTTTAATACTTCTTAAATCCAAAATTAGATTTATGACAAGTATATTAAATTAAGCATTAAAGTCATCATCACAAAAATCTTCCAAAGATTTTATGCTATACTTATCTTGCTTATTTTGGGCTAAAGGTATAATGAGTTATTTTATCAAATAAAGTAACCTATTATTTATTCCCAATTTGAAAATTAAATCATTTAAAATATTTTAATCCCAGATTATATTTTAAATATCCAACTTTTCAATTTTATCTTGATTACAATAGTCCAACTATTTAATCAACGATTAGTGGTACTTTATATATTATAATGATTATAATAGTCCAACTATATAATCAAATAAATCCAAATTAATTAACCTCAATTACATTGATTACTATAATCCAATTATAAAATCAACTGTAAACTGAAATTAATTAATTCAAATATATTGATTAATATAATCCAATTATATATAATCAAGTATAATACAGTCCAACTGTTTATTAAAACAACAATTTAAATATTAGTCTAACTAACATTTAATCTAATGACGAAATAATTTAAATGAGCGCATACGGCGAGTAATTGAACGAGTATTGCAAATTCAATTCTTGCCTCCCACTATTTTTCGTCGAGCCTCTAACCCTCTGTCGAGTACTCGGGAAACCGTGTTTCCTAGTGGGCTAGGATCCCGTTAAATATCACACAATCTTGACTTGGCCAACAAATTGTATGATAATTAACTAGGTAGATCTCGAAGATCAATTGGATCTCATCCAACTCCTAGATCCAGTAGGTGGACATCCAAGTCCCAAACATATATCTTATATATGCCTATACATCGAATGTATACCCTAACCTATTTCCTCTGAATCAACTAGGCCTTGGCTTTGGCACAACAAACCTAATGATCCCAGTCAAGCGTGGACCCATTGACATGGAAGCTTCGTAATCAATGTCAATGGACAAGAAGTGGTCTTGACTTTGGCCAACAAACCACAACTTGGACACGACACCGATATGGAACAAAGCCTCGTGATTAAAACACATCTTTGATGGACAAGGGCTTGACTTTGGCCAACAACCCCTGCCAATCTCGGATCTTGAGTAAGAATCACTCAATGGAAGGAAAAACGCATGATATTTAACGAGGGTTTTTCGCGTGCAAATTGGCTACCAATTTAATTATCTTTGTTAAGGTCTCATCATCATACACCCCTAAGCATGCATTCTAAACACATAATAAAGCGAGTATGAAATAAAATAATAATGATATGCGGATGGATATTTTACATTGATCCTAGATCAAATCTCTCACTTTCTCTCTCCCGCTAGCACTTGTATTGCTTCTACCCGTTACACTACACTTCTAAAGAAACCTCTTTTACATGGAGGGGAATAGGTGAGAAGAGAATACAAAGAAATAGGAGATAAGGCTGGACACGCAGGTCCAATTTAATAAATCAAATTTATTACAATTTCCAAAATCGCCCAACCCGACTAATATCCATCCGATATACATTATTCAAACATCACAACCATGTATTCATACAAGCATGTTATCAATCAATCAATCAAATTAATTAATCTTGATTATTAGTGATCATCCAATGTTCAAACAAAGATTTGATTTTTGTTCGAGTCAAACTCGTTTTGCGAACACGTACTCAAAGTACAATTTCTACGAATTAAATTAAATTACATAATTAAATCCAATTTAATACGTATTTAATTCTAATTCATTATTTAATTCTAAATTAAATATTAAACTTTTATTAACGAACCTTTACGAACTTAAATTCCAAATTTAATCGCAACGGGTCTCAAAGCCGTTTAACATCTAATGTTTTATTTAATTAAAGTCCAATGGGCTTTTAATTAATTTCTATAGGCGTGGACTTTTGGTCAACTCGGGTCAAACCGAACAACCAAAATCCAATCCGGGAGTTACCCCATAAGCCTTTAAATTAATTTTGGCCCATTAGGCCCAATTAAATAATTAAGGTCCATTAAGTCATAATGGACCTTTTGGATTCGGTTTTGGGCCTAATTGGATCCAACCAATTTTGCCTAAACCCAACTTTGTTACAACAAAGCCCAAAAGCCCAATTACAACCTAACAAGCCCAATTTCCAAAATCAAGCCTAAATTAATTAACTTATAAAATTCCAAATTTCACAATTAATAATAACCTAAGTATATTACATAATCAATTACCCAATTAACATTTCTAAAACATCAATTAGCCTAATTAATCATGCACTTTAACAACCAAATAGTGTCCAACACAATTCAATCAAAATCAAACCCAATTAACATGCTATCAAGTCTCGGCAATTAGGGGTTTTTCAATTCGATTCGGTTTCAATCCAATTGAGTCCACAATCTTAATTTCCCAAATCAATTCAATTCATCCAATGAATTAAAACAACAAAATCACAAAGAATTTCATGTTCTTTAAAATCGGCCAAGCCACTTTAAAAGGGAAAAATGTTCCAAATCAAAATTCAATCCAATTGAACTTCAAAACAACATTAACCAATTGTTTTAAGTCATCCAATGATCAAACAAAACAAAATTACCAAGACATTAGGTTCTTCTAATTTTCGGCCAAGCCTCCAATTTGGGGAAAATTGAATCCAATCCAATTTCATGAAATTGATCACACACAATCTCAATTAAACATGTTCTAAGCATACTTAAACATCCAATTCAATTAAAACATGCTTAAACACATTTTACCCAATTTCAAGTTTCATGTTTAACCTTAAGAATTGGGGAAAATTGATCTAATCCAATTTTCTTGAAATTGATCATGCACAAGTTCAATTCAACCTCATTCAAGCATAATGCATCAAACAATTCAACCAAATCATGCCTAAATCGAGTTTACCCAAATTAAAGTTTTGACAAAAAATAAGCAAATTGGGGAAAATCAATCCAATCAATTTTTTGTCAAATTGATTACATATATCTCAAATTAGATCATATATAAGCATTCTTACACAATCAATTTGTCAGAATCAAGCTAAAATCAAAAAGCCCCAAATTAGCTCAAGAACCCTAATTTCGGTTTTCATGCATCAATGGCTCTAGATACCAATGTTGGAGTTCAATCAAAGTCCCAAAAGATCACAAACAAAGCATAAAAACCACATATGAACACATCAAAGGAGGTGGCGGAATCAACTCACATTGAATTCGGTTTTGATGGATGAAGAACAAGATGCGTTTTTAAGCTCCCTCCAAGCTCGGCAATGGCTTCCTTGACAGTGGGGCTGCTCGGTTTTGGACTTCTTTGCATCTCCAAAATTCGGCCATGAGTGGTCTCCATGGAAGCTCAAAGCTTCAAGCTCCAAAATAAATCCAAGCACATGAATTCGTTTCCCTATCACCTAAGTATGCTCAAGGTGTGCTAGCACTTGATTTTTGCCACAAAAATCATTATCTTGCTTCTCCATTTTCGGCAGAAAACAGAACAAGAAGGAGAAGAAAAACGGTCCAAGACCGAGAGAGAAGATAGAAGGTTTTTGGCTCCATTTTATGTGAAACCGTGAAGACCAAAAGAAAGTGAGAGAGTGTGAAATGAATGTGGTCCAAAATTAGGCCAAAAACATGAACAACCAAAAAACCAATGAGTCACGTGAATGGCACAAAAAATTGCCAAAAACCGTGAACAATAATTGGTCCAAGAGAGAGAGAATGATTTTTATATACATATATCTTTATTCCATTTACCAAGTAAATGAATAAAATATATATACAAAAGTCCTATCAACTTTCAAACAATCACCTTTCTATATTCACATCATGTCACTTTAATAAAGTGACAACATGTCATATCACATCACTCAAAGTGACAATTGATTTGACGCATGATGTGACAAACGATTTGACGCTTGATGTGACTCGCGTGCCGCGCTCGAATTCGAAATGCGAATGCGCTCGCAATCACTCTCGGGCTCGGGTTCGCTAATTCCAAATTAACGAATTTTCCGTCGCGTCGTAATTAAATGATTACGCCTAGCGAATTCACTATTCACGTCGCTAACGAATTAATTCTAAATTAATTCGTTCGCCCGAATTAAAATCTAATTTTAATTCCGCGTCGAAATCCAATTTCTAATAATATATCGAATATTAATTTTATCGATTAATTCCAAATTAATCGTTCTCTCTCTTTAATTAATATTTTATCCCAGATAAAATATCTCCGCAATTAATCCCAGATTAATTTTCTCTCTCATCGAATTAATCCCAGATTAATTCTATCTCTCTCTTCTAATTAATCCCATATTAATCAAAGTGCGAGTCATACGTCATCGGTGAATCTTCAGGAAGCGACCCATGAGATCGATCGGATATGTTGGCAGTAAATATATCGTCGGACGCTCGGACTCCGAACACGTAAGTACCTCATACTACGTTTATATCGATTTACAAGACAAGGTTGGCTTCTAGCAAAGCGCCATGCCTACCCAATTCTCCAGAAATATTCTTACAGGAATATATAGATCTGTATCAAGCGTAGTAGTATACCGTAGTATTGTGTATATGTCGGTCCAGTATCTGATAATCACGTGCTAGGGCTGGGGCTGGATAAGTGTCTGCCCCGTCCGAAACACATGTCGGATGTCTGGTAATATAGTCTCTATAATCGGATATTATGACCTGGTCACAATATCCCGATTGGTTGCGCAACACTTAAGAGCACTAGTACCGTATCCTGCGTGACATCATCTCCAATATAACTGAAGTGATACTTCCGTCTTGACATCACACCCAATACACTACGACTCTCTGATAAACCGAGAAGTGGTGTAACCAAACCGGTTAAAGCCATGTACCACCAAGACCATAGTCTACCGATTATCGCAAGTATTAGCGATGCAAGTCTCAGGTTAAGACTATACACACCTACCTTGATTCGGCCTCCCATAGACACATAGTTATAATACCAATGGGATTCCGAGGGGTCTATCCAGAGCGAAGCTGTTTCCCGTACCATCGGTGAAACACGACCTCCTATCGCACTTGCATAAGTATCCAATACTTATATATATGAGAACTATGCCGTTGTGCCCTCACAACACGCACAAGTGCAATACTAGCCTATTCCGCATTATCGATGTCCAGTCTCGATAATACTTCGGCTAGGGATATTTATGATTAATCCTTCGGGGATTGATACTGTCTCATATCATCTCAATCTAGGAACTAATCATAAGGACCTCTCTTCATTTATACATCTATGGTGATCTAATCACAAATGATGAGAGTGCAATTTCCTTGTCACATAGTTAATTTGTACAACACACCATGATCTGTACAAATAGTGACGCTATGGGTCATATTATCCAACAGGAACAATTTCCGGAAAGTATTTCAGATTTGAAATAAGCGAAAACGGCCAAAAACGGCGTTACTGGGTGGATTTGAGCCAACTAGGTGACGGTTGCCCAAACATAGTGAATCCGCCATTGTTCAGGCAACCCATGAACTGCCCTGACACTATTGGGGCTGACCCCGGCA